>JAVJIF010029651.1:0-60664 GCA_038442645.1 Agave tequilana | reverse complement strand
TGATGGAACAGGAGCAGATGTTGACAATGATAAGGGTTCTACCTTAGGTCTCCATAGGTTGGTGTCCATGATGGGGACAAAATCTAACAATGTGTTGACCTCTTCTATAGACTCTTGAATATCAAAATTTATTCCAAACTTCCCCAAGCATTTATCCAAGGGTCTTCATAGCAAGGGGTCTTCATAGCAAGACTCTTCAAAGTTGTGATTGACCGCCATATCAATTATGTTACCTTCTTATGATCATCCATTATGGATGGTTGGGAACTAGTGTGAAAGACGTTTAGGTCAACAGTCATATCCCAAATGACAAGGTCATGACTCCATTTCCACATCTAATGACAGCATCAGCAGTAGTAAGAAATGTTCTCCCTAAAATCATAGGAGAGTGATTGCTTGGATCTCTAACTGGTTAGTGTTTAAGACCACAAAATCAGCAGGAAAATAGAATCCATCGACCTTCAAAATAACATCCTCAATAATTCCCTTAAGGAACTTAACTGACCTATCTGTTAGAAGCAATGTAAGGTTAGTGGGTTGTAACTCCTCTAAACCTAATTGTTTGTACACAGTATAGGGTAAAAGGTTTACATTTGCTGCTAAAGCTAATAGACACTGATCCATAACATGATCTCCTATCCTAACAGAAACAGTTGGACTCCCGAATCCTGATACTTGGGTGCAATGGGTTGCTAGATGAGACATGATGCTTGTGTAGCAAATGCAGCTTCACAAGGCACAGAACTTTTCCTCTTGACCGTGGTTAGGTTCTTTAGAAATTTGGCATATGAAGGAGTCTGATTAATGACATCCAAGAAGGGGATGTTGATTTGGATATTTTTGAAAACTTTTAAAATTCTCTCACAGTAATTTTTCTTCCTAGTTAGTTGAAGACGTTGAAGAAATGGGGCTTGGGTACAAAAGATTTCTCTTGATTGTCAATAATAACTTGATCATCTTTTTTTGTTGACTTCTTTGGTTCCTCTTTTCTTTTTCTTTTACAATATTAGGATTGTTTGGTGATCTTGGACTTGATTGTCCACTCTCTTGCCCGATCGTAAAGTGTGGATGGGTTGGACTTCACGTTTTGAACCAGAACCAATTCAAATGGCCTGTATGAGTATTTTGAGGAGCAGGTTGTCCTCTCAGGTTGGGTACAGTTTGACTAGAAAAATGTCCTTTCTCTCTCTCCCTAACAGTTGCAGCTAACTGTTCTATCTAAATCTCGAGCCTGACTATCGTCTGATCCTAATTTTTAGACATTTGGGCTTGGGTTTGATTAGTTATAGTTGGCTCTACATGAATTGTAGGAGAGTGTCTTCTAAAGATGATTTTCTTTGATGGGAAGGGACATATGGAGGGACAGATGGTATTGCATTGAATTAATTTTTCTTGTGAAATTGATTATTAAAATATGATCCTTGAAATGATGATGATCCATCATATCCTTGTCCTTGAGAAGACTTCCATGAAAGGTTGGGATGATTCCGTCATCCCGAATTGTATGTTTCACTAAATGGGTTGTTGTTGGGATTGGGCTTACGAAATGAATTGAGTACATTTGCTTGCTCCCCTTTAATAATTAGCAACCCGAACTATTGTTCAACCAAGTGGTCTTGACGTCACAAAGGACACAAACGGGAGACACCACTGACTTGATAGTTTGAGAGCCGAAGATTACGCTCGCTTGCTTAATTCTAATGCTTCAAGTCTTCGAACTACTAATGTCAATTTGGCATCACTCTCAAAATTAGGGTTGACTTTATGTATACCACCTCTGTTAGTGGTAGTTGTGGTGAGTTGCTTATTATCAACGCTAACAGGCTCTCATTCTAGAGTGTTTTCAGCTACCTCTCCAAAGAATTGCCATGCATCATCGGTCATTTTGCTCGTGAATGTTCCACTGCAAAGCGACTCAATCATAGTCTTATTCGAGTAATCTAACCCTTTATAAAGAATTTAGATTAAAACGGATCTTTTTAAATCCGTGATGGGGACACTCAAGTAAAAGATCCTTGAATGTTTCAAAATATGAGAAAATTATCTCCCATTGTAGTTGATGGAAGGTGTTAAGAGCTTGACGTATGGTAGCAGCTTTCTGCTTGGAATAGAACTTCCTATAGAAGGTTTCAGCTAATACTACCCAAATAGAAATTGAACTCGGTTGGAGAGAAAGAAGCCAAGATTTAGCTCTTTCTTTTAGGGAAAAGGGGAATAACCTAAGTTTTAGGGATTCCTCTATCATTTGATGATACTTCATGATTCCACAAATATCCTCAAATTCCCTAACATGTTGTATCGGTTCTCATTTGCCAATCCCCGAAAGACTGAAAGCATCTATATCATACCAGATTTAATCTCAAAATTTGCCGTAAGGGCCGACAAGGTGATACAAGAAGGTTAGGTGAATCTTGTAGAATACATGTAATCTTTTAAGGTTATTTGTTTGATTTTATTAGCGTCACCCATTGTTGCAGTAGGGTCAGAAATAACAATGGATTCTAATCGACCCTTAACACGAACCCACTTTCGCGTGAATCAGGGTACGCCCTGACGAAGGATTTTCTAAATCCTAGATAAGGTTACACACAAGATGACTCAACCAATCAATTGCAATCAAGTATTTTTTTATCTTGAATTTAATTTAAAGGAAATCAGTTTTCAACCACTAATCTTAAGAGAATAGAATTCTCCCTACTTAGACAACTCCTAACTGGGTGGAAAGATTATGGGTTTACTGGTCAAACTCGTCAAACAAGCGATTCGGCTCTCCCCCCAGGCTAGGCGCTCACTAAATTCAGCCACCCTTTCTTAGACAGGAAAGTTCCTCGGTCCTTCTTCAAGGTCAGGCACCGCCGTAATAGTTAAATCACCTTTTCTAGATAAGAAAGCCCTCTTTCGCGAGCTTGAAAATGTTCACTGGAGTCTTCTCACAATAGTTCTATTTAAATGAGCTAGAAATCCTAGTGGCTGAGTTCTAATTGATTTTAATTAGTTCAAACTGGGAAAAAACTTATATGCGATGTGATTTTTGAGCCGAGGAACGGGTGATGAAATCCTAATCTTATGTGAGGAGGGACAGCTCTTAAGATCTTTTTATGAAAATATGCACTAATGCAGCACAAAATTCAATCAATAAGCACTTCCAAAACCCCACAGACAAGAGATTCGTGGATAAAGTTAGAAAATACTAACCTTTTCAGTGACTCTGAAGCAAGCAAGTTTATTTTTTATTTTATTTTAGCAAAGCAATTATGTCATAAGCAAGCAAGCTTCGTCTTGTTGTGCAAGTCTTCAATTATTCATGCAATATCCCTGCAAAAGACAATTTTAAAATAAACCTTAGGGATGTGAATTTTTCAAATTTTGAAAAAAATTTAAAAGATTAATTCTAAATTTTTTTATAAATTTTTAATTCTTTTTGTATGAAACTAGAAAAGATTAAATGTTACTTTTTTTTAAAAAAATAAAATCACAAGTCCCTGACAATGGCGCCAAAAACTGTTCGCGGTCGAAGTTCATGAAGAAACTCATCGTTGTTAAATCACGTACAAGTTATGAAACCTAAACTTATTAGAATCTTTTTAGCAAAGTGTGTAATGCAAATATAGGATCGAATCCACATAGACTTGTTTATGAAAATCTAATTTTTCTTTTAAAAAATATAATTTTTATCATACTCTAGTTGAGAAATCCTTGAAGGAAGATGTGATGATGGTTTTAAAAACTAAAAATGTCTAAGCATAAAAGAAAAATAAGAAAAGCAAAGAAACTATAAGAAAACAAAAATTAAAAGAGAACTAACCTTGTGCGGAGATCAATTAAAAAAGGTGATAAAGAAATAACCTAAGAGTTTGAGATGAAGGGAAGAGGAAGATGAAAATCGGTGGGTGAACTTGTTCCTTGTCATCGCCATGATGTTTCCCTCCTCCAAACAATGCTAAAAACAGAAAGAACTAATAAAAAAAGAGAAAAGAATATGCATAAGATTAGGGATGAATTCATAGAATCAAACATTAAAAAAAAAGAAAAGAATTGCATTAAAAAAAAATTAAAGGAGACTTAGGCTGAAGATGGTACACAATCTTGAAAAAGAGTCCTGAATTTTATTCAATAATTTTTCATTACAAAACCCTCGATCTTCTCGAATCTTGCATTACAACACTCAAAACTCTCCTTTTTTGACTTTTTCGCTCTCCGTTGTAGCCCTCTCTCTCTAAACACAGGTATTTATAGGAGATTACAGATAAGGGGGAGCTATAGAGATAGGGGGAGCATACGCTCCCCCAGATTTGAAAGTTTGGCTGCGAAAATGTGGCTTGGGCCGCGCTTTCGTGGCCTCCGTTTAGTCGTAGAGCCAGAGGAAAAGAGATCTGGTCCGTTGTTTTCCCCTTTATCCCTTCAGAATTGTGGTTTCACCTCTAAATTTGACGTTTTATTCTTTTATCTTCAGCAAAACCAAATTGGTCTTCAAAAATTCAATTTTTCTCTTTGATTTATCATGATATTATCTTATCCAGTCAATCTGATCTTCAGATAAGATAGCCTCTAAATCCTCTGAATTTGAGTCGATCC
Organism: Agave tequilana; assembly: GCA_038442645.1. NCBI lineage: Eukaryota > Viridiplantae > Streptophyta > Magnoliopsida > Asparagales > Asparagaceae > Agave > Agave tequilana. The sequence continues at coordinate 56,089 of JAVJIF010029651.1, read as the reverse complement.
CTATTTGATTTGAACTTTTGAATTTATTTGGATAGGATTCATACTTATTTCTCTTTATCACCCTGCAAGGATTAGGACATTAAGACAAGTGAGTTTGTAATGATTTATACAGAAATATGTAGAAATTTAATAATGTTTATGCAATATATGTGTCCAAACAGAGGACAAGGCGTTAATACTTTTCAGTTCACTTCTGAAATCATGCGATCATATCATAACCATCATGCTCACGGTAAGGAAACTTTCATCTTGGAGGAGGCCACATCAACCTCTTATCTAATGAGACCAGAAAAAGACCAAATCAGTTGAGCAGGAAGGATCAGGTTTGGTGGTCATGGGAAGGAAGGAAGAGAATGAAAGAAAAATCCAGGTTCGTTGAAGGCATTTTGTCAACAGGAACGGCACTGGAAGAAGGACTGCAAGCATAAGCAAGAGTAGTTGAAGAAGAAAGGGTAAGCTGCGGAGGCAGATGTAGCAATGAGCAATGTTGACACTAAAGTATTAATGACTTCTTATGTTGAAGATAACACTTCTCAAACTAAAGGTTAGATATTTGATTTTGATAGTGCGGGTCATGTATGTTCTCATAAGGATATGTTTAACTCCTTGATAGGAAAGAAGAAAGAGACTGTCAAAATGGTGGATGGCTCGGCTCGTGAGGTCATCGGCACTGGGACAGCCAATGTTACAGGTAGAGATGGGACGATGCATACTTTGGAGGCAATCTGGTATGTCCGGAGGCACGGTACAATCTAATATCCATAAGGATGCTCGACGAAGAAGAATGTCGGATTCAAGTACAACAAGGCGTTTTCACAGTTGTTAAGAAGACATGGTAATTCTGAAAGGAGAGAAGTGCGGAGGGATATACAAAGTGCGGAGGGATATACAATCTGAAGGAAAAAACTCACTTCAAGGTAGAATTTCAATGACAAGCTTAGGAGAGAGTCCATCGCGAGTTGAAACTTCAAGAAAGACTGCGATGGGACGTGAGCCAGGTCAAAATGTTGCAGGAAAGAGAAAGGGTACATTCGAGCAAAACCCGAGATGGCCTAAGGCATGGCGGTTAATCAGCCAAAGGCTCCAGGGAGAGGGGGTAAGAATAAAGGTTTCACAGTACGATTATAATTAAGGAAAGAATAAAGATACAATTTCAAAAGTTCCAAGGTATTTTACTAAAGGCTTAAAAAGCGAGTCAAGGTGAAAATTGTTATGAAATTACCTTATTTTTAAGAGGATATGATGGTCAAAGAAGATTCAATTGAATTAGAGAAGAAAAAAGCCTTGAAAGGAAGCATCAAGAAAATATGTGGTAGTCGACAGGCCTGTCGATAGCAAGCAACAGAGATGCAAGCCAGTTTAGATTTTCAACAGGCTTTCAGGCCTGTCGACACCCCGAGCTGGCCTGTCGATATCCAGTAACCCAAATAGGATTCAGATTTCCTTTTTAAGCATGTTCATGTTTCTTTTCTGGTGGAGTTTGAATAAAAATCGGTACTTATTCAATGAAGATTTGTTTCTAAAGTTTAAAGGGTCTAGAATTCGTTTAGATCAAGAAAATCAACTCTTAGAAGGATTGATCAAGTTATTAAAGTATCCGACGGCAAAGATCTTCTCATAGTTCGAATAAAATTTTATTGTAAAACTCTATAAATAAAGATTGTAACCTAGTCTATTATAACACGAAGGTAAAGTGAAAGCCAAGAAAGAGAGAGGAAGGTGACGATAAGTTAAACTGTTGTAATCTTGTGGGATTCAAGGGGAAGGTGAATACTCTTGTGACAATCAGGGAGAATGTTAGATCTCTTATATCAAGTTTATTAATAAAACTCTCTCAAGTTCTCTCCTCATGGACGTAAGCTAAGTTTGAGCAAAATCATGTTAAATTATCGTGTTCTTTTTTATTTTTTGTCTTGGTATTGCTAGTTTGCTCTACAATAGTTTTTTTTATAAGTATTACATATTTCACGATTTTACAATGTCGATCACGGTTTTGAGTGTGCACAACAGTTAGTGTCATAACTCGATTGTGGTGTGGTCTCAACAATTGGTGACAGAGTTGTCGTGTCACAACATAGAGAACCTAATGGTTTTTACAATTTTGAAATGAAGTGACATTTACATTTTTGAGATGAACCAAAACTCCACAATTATGGTGCGAATTAAGGGTAACATTTTCATATTAGAATATTACTTTCATGATTTGCATAGCTATTGCTTTTGACCTGGATTAATAATAATTGTTGTGTTGATCTTACTAGCAAGTGAAGATTCTATCACATATGTTATAATTTTAGATTTTATTGAGTTGAGTTGAAAAAATATTGTCAATGTATATTGATTTTGGGTATATGCTACGCACTGCGACAAAGATAGAATTGATGTAAAATAAAATTTAATAATTTTTTTCTACACCTTTCTCTGTAAGCTTTTCTTTCATTCTAAAGAATTCTACTATTGAGTGGGAAAGAAAAGAAACTTTTCATTTTTTTTTGGATAAGTATCGTATTTTTTCTCTCTATTAAATGTTCTTTCTCTTATTTCAAAATTATTTATCAAAATAGGGATCTCAAATAAATGTTGCTTTCTTATTTTTCAAACTTTTTTTGAGATAGGATGTAAATGTGATGGTTAGGTTATTGGGTATTGTGACATTTTTTTTAATTTCATTTTCTTTTTGTGTGAGAGAGAGAGAGAGAGATTAATAACAGTGATAAATTTTAAGTATGTAATCTGTTGGCCCAAAGGCTCATCACTCTAGTTTTGATGATGATTAACTCATGTAGTTACAGTTTACTAATAATCTTGTGATATTTGTTTCAGATATTTGATCAAGATCTTAATTGGTGTTTAGCTTCAACAAAAGATTTCAAGAGAGTTTTGGGCTAGTTTTTCCTACCTATATCAGTGGTTTTATCCACATGTTTTAGAGCCAATATTTTCAAATCAAAAGGAGAGTTTATCAAGAGTTTTCAAAAGTGATTTCTTGAGTTTTTCACCACCAATTCAATCCTAGTTTTTCTCACACATACTTGAGCTTTTCATTGCTATATCATTCCTATAGGAGAGTTGTTGTGAGAGTGATTTTAGGTGATCAAAGTGTTTAGATCACCAAAAAGGTCATTCTTGTTTTAAGGAGGCAGACTTGCGAGTTTGCATTGTTTCGAGTTCTACTAAGAGCTCGGTGTAGAGGTGCGGCCTCGGTAAGCTAGTGTGCTTGTGGTGTGTAGTTCTTGCAGGAACAAGAGAGGGACTAGTGAGTCCAAGGAGTTCTAGTGTGAACTCGTTGTAGGCGTTGCGGCACCAAGTGATCCGGTGGGATCGGTTTATAGTGAAAATCCTTCATAGTGTTGAAGGCGGGGACGTAGAGCAAGGGTGCTCGAACCTCGAAACAAATCTCCCGTGTTTGCGATTGATCTCTCCCTATCTCTCACTTGTGTTTATATCTTGCATGCTTATATTGCTTTCATCTTTATATGCTTGATATATCTTGTGCTATATTGTTATATGCTTAGGGATTGTTTGCTCACACTTGTATTCAACCAAGAGAGCCATAGCGGCACCTCAACTCTTATCTAGAGGAACCTTGAGGAGTTAGTCCAGAGCCCTTTACCGGGAATTCGGCTACACTCTTAGATTATACCTTGTGTGTTTAGCTTAATAGTTTTTAATTTGCATAAATAGTTTTAATTCCGCATTAATTCACCATTAGATTAACTAGTCACCTATTCCCCCCCCTCTAAGTGATTTCATAATCATGAAGAAGGTTACATATCTTTGATTTCTTTATCTAATAAATGTTACTTTTTTATTTTAAATCTTTTATTTGAGATCAGATATAGATGTATGGTTAGATTTTGAGATTTGTTAATAGTTTTGTAGATGGATGGATAAATTTGGTTGGGACACGAGACGAACATGATTCACAATCAAATTAAAATTTCAATTAAAAGGGTTGTGATTATCAAAGTAAAGATATGTGTGTTTTTGTGTGTAATTGTCATTTACATAATATGTATATACACATACACAGAGACACACACAATATACACACACATGGGAAAGGTTTAATACACATAGGGTGTAAGATAAGAGTTTACATGTACCTATGAATATACACTGTTGCTCATTCATATCATGATTCAAATGTTGATGTGATCTACATAATCTAAACTAATATGGATTAATTTTCATGTGAATTGAAACTTTCTAACCCATAAATGAAACAAATTAAAAAAAATCGGCTTTTAAGATCGCTACAGACCTTCATTTTTAGATCATGAGATGGATAGACAAGAAAGTTTCAATTCATATGAAATTTGATCCATATAAGTTTTAAAACATGTAGGTCACATCTAATGGTTTGAATCATAGATATGAATGAGTTTAAAAAAACTGCGATTGTGATCATTATCATTGCCGTAGTCCCGATGTAGGCTGAAAATTTGTGTTTTTGTGAGTCATTATCGCAGTCCTAATAAAAACTAAAGAATAAGACATTTTTGTGAGAATTGCGATCATGGTCGTAGTCCTACTCAGAAACATATCCTAATAATGAGGACTGTGATGATTGCGCTCATAGTCGCAGTCCTACTCAGAAACATGTCCTAATAATGAGGATTGTGATCATGATCGCAGTCCTGTAAAGACTAAAAAATAAAGCATTTTTGTGACCTCATAAAGAGGATTGCGATCGTAATTGTAACACTTGTCTTAATAAACACCCTTTTTCCTAATATCTTAATACTTTAGGGAGGTGATGGGGAATAAGTATTCATACTAGATACTATACATGATACCATGTCTATTAGTATGTATATACATATGTATGTAGGTATAAGAAATGAATACAACCTCATGCTTGTTGACTTTGCCACCATACCCCCTCACCATACTTGGGGGTACTAGTACCTCATGAAGGTGGGAGGCATGGAGCCTTGTTTATAGGGTAAGGTATAGGAGTAGAGTGATGGGTTAGAGAGGGACACTTGTCATGTTTTATGGAAGAGATTGGGCTATAAATAGGAGGGGGATGAAGAGAACAATCTCATTTGACAAAACCCTCTTTCTCTCTTCATCCAAACTCCCCAAAACTCTCTCTCTCTCTTCCCTTTTGCTGCAGCAAAACAGCAACAGTAGCAGCATAAAAACAGCAGCACCAACAGCCCTCTACTTCCCCATTTCTTCTTCACAAAAACACTCTTTCTCCCTCTCATTTCCCCACAAACTTCCCTTACTTCCATATACAAGAAAAAGGCTCCATTTCATGTTTTTACTCCTCCAAAAAACCAAATAGAACGAGTCAAAGGGTGATCTAGAACAAGAAATTAGGGGGAGTGACATTGGTTGAACGGTAAGCAAAACTTAAAGAACTCTACCCCTCTTGTGCTCTTTTAGCTATGAACTAATTATGACATTGTTATGACCTTGTAGACTCCGTCGTAGCGGAAGATCAAGCTTGATAAAGAGCTAACCGCTTCAAAGGGTTAGTAGAACATCCGGACCCTAGTAACATGATAGGAAGAGTAAAGCTGGAAATAAAAGAAAATTTTAAGTGATAAATGGACATGAAATTGAAGGATAAATTCATGGGTATAAATTATAGATTTTTATGTATACATAATCTTATGGCAATCATGTAGAAGTTAAGCTCATGTGTGTTTAACATGGTAGTCCACTACATGCTTCTTGAAAAAGAGTTCTATAGATAAATATGACACTTGATACCATGCATATATTTATGGTCACACATATTTTATGATGTCGAGATATGTTGGTTATCTTGTAAAGACTCGCATGTTGATAATTTCACTAGTAGTTACTCATACATGTTAGTGAATTCCATGATATTGACATATTTTAAAGTAAAGATGTGAAGCTTGTATGTTGTCGTTACTTATGTGTCTTTGCATATTGCTATTACATGAAGAACGTGATTATTGTGTTTTGGAAGAAGGGACCGGGTTGAACCGGAGGTGACAGAAGGGGAGATTATACGGTAATGTATAGGAGGAAGGGACCGGGTTGAACCGGTGGTGATGGAAGGAGGAAATTATTGCGTTGAATGACGTATAGGAGGAAGGGACCGGGTTGAACCGGAGGAGACCGAAGGGGAGCCCAGTGTTATGTTCAATAAGTATGTTGATATGGCTAAGATAGAAATTCAATGTTGAAATCATATATAAATTCTTAAATATTGAATCTGGAATAATCACTTACACAGACAAGTTTTAGTAGATTAGTCGACTAACCCTTGGGGGTAAGTCGACTATAGATGAGATAAATGGGTAGACAAGCCGCTGGAAAATAATATTAGTCGACTATATATAGACTGTAGTCGACTATCCTCAGTTACAGAGAACAAACAGAGACTAAACAACTTCTTTTAAACATAAGGTAGTCGACTACAGTTGACTATAAGTCGACTAGTATCTAGTATAGTCGACTACACCAGAAAGGGTAGTCGACTATAATTGGTTATAAGTGGCAAACAGAGAGCAACATACCTTTTGACCTATACCTAGTCGACTATAGAGGATGTGCAAGTCGACTAGTACATAGAGTAGTCGACTATACAGGTTAGGGTAGTCGACTACATAAGTCACTGGCAGCCAACAGAGAAGCAAATACTTTTGGATCATACCCAGTCGACTATAGCTTCAATATTAGTCGACTAATAAGTAGTATTAGTCGACTATAGGATGACCTAGTCGACTAATAGGCCCTGTTACTGGTTTTGGTTGGGGCTTCAGCTAATACCTAAAATTTACACAATGGTATAAAGAAATAATTGCCAACCTGATGATTAAGTCCATATAGACCTACTTAACGGGCATGCATAAATATTGTTTTACTCACTGAGCTATCAAGCTCACTCTGTTTTTATTACCACCTTCAGGTTTGGACAAAGGCAAAGGACCCGCTTAAAGGCAATATATACGGGATAGGCGCCAACGGAGTCATTTCACCCTTTTCGATTTCTGCTTTTGATATGTATATGGTTGTAGAAAATTATGCATAACTTTTATTTGGATGTTTGCTATTAACTTGTAAACATTGTAGTGCTTGGTGCTAGACTCTAACCTTGTATTATATTTTGGAATAGTAATATATTTAGACTGCGTTTTCTAATGGGTTGTCGGACCATATGTGTTGGAAATGTTAAATCATGTTTAGATCATACATGCTATTTTAGTGGAGTCTGATGTATAGTATAGAGCATTCTGATGTTAGTAATGGAAATATTGTATCTTGATGGGCCCACGCTTGGATTATCTGAGATGATTGTAATCAAACGAAAATTTTAACTGGGACCGTTATAGTTGGTATCAGAGCAAAGGTTTATAAGTAGAAGGAGTAGGAGACGATGAAATTGTTAGGTTTATACGTACGGACATGTGATCATAGTTAGGTAGTGAGTTTTATGTGACGAATTAACCATGAGTCAAGCGGTAATTAAGTATTTCCTCGCATCAGAATTAGGGTGCCCGCACATCCTGATTCGGGTGAGTTGACTGAGGGTGCGGGCTCTCAGTAACAACTTCTAGTGGGATGGGACACTGGGACGAGGAAATGCATTGAATTATCTATTGAACCTAAGTTATTCTAAAAACATGAGACTTACGGGTAGACTAAGGATAAGTATAATTGCAAGAGTGTATATATATGCTGCTTCTTTCTGATTATAGCCGTATGTTGAGACTATTTCATGAGATTGAGATTGATACGACTCTTTGTTTACATGTAGATGGGGGACTCTGACATATATTGGCCAGTCTCTAGCTCGGATAGCTCGAGTGTGAGTTGGATGGCGGATTCTATGGATTGGGGATATGAGTCTGACGAGAGACTGATCCAGAGGACATATTTACAGCCCCAGATCACATAGACAATGAGGAGGTTGAGTCTCAGGCGTCTAATGAGCCTGAACCAACCATTGTTGATACGGAGAGCTTGGTTGGGGATTCGCTTGAGGTAGCAGAGATGGAGCACTCTAGTATAATAAAAGAGGAGGCCCGAAGAGGATTCACTTATGGAGGTGTCTTTGGGATGAAACGTGGGAAGATGACATGGACCTCTATGATGATCTGGACGACTGGTGCTGCGCATGAGACAAATTACCGGGGGAAGACCCCGAGGAAGACATGGATGATAGCGAAGATAGTAGCAGCACTAGCGGAGATCCAAGTGGGGATACTCTACCCTATGAAGGGTGAACTTTGAGCAAACACTTTTGATGTATATATATGTATAAGCCTAGTGTGTTAGATGATGGATATCCTTAGAGTTTGTTGTATATGCCCTGGCACATCTCATATGTATGCACATGGGTTAGTTCGGATATCCAAAAGGTAGGCATATTAGTATAATATCTTTGTATCCATGTGGGATGTACCTATATATATATATATATATATATATATATATATATATATATATATATATATATATATATATATATATATATATATATATATAATATATAGCAAGTTGCTTGTTTGCAAAAGTGATGATGAATATGGTATTAAAATGATTGCATGAGACTCAATTGTTTCCAATTATGAAGTATGTTGACTAAACGCCCTTATCTTATAAGAAGGACGCATGGATCTTAATCAGCTACCACCAAATGAGTCCCTGTCGCTCGATGTGTCACACTATAGTGTGATGGGGAGCGCACACCCCATGGACAACAATGAAGATTCTGAAGTCCAGATTGGAGGAAATGATGGAACTCCAGGGGTGATGCCGGAGTGGCTCACACAGTTAATGACCAGAGCAAGTAATAACAACTCTCACCGAGCATTGGAGCAGTTTCAGAAATGAAACCGCCTGTATTTGAAGGGAGGTGGACCCCTTACAAGCTAAAACATGGCTTCTCCAGATAGAGAAGATTCTAGATGTTATGAACTGCACCGATGAGCAAAGGGTATCTTTCTCTTCCTTTATGTTTCAAAAGGAAGCAGAACATTGGTTGAGGTCGGTGAAGCATAGTGTGAAAAATACAAGAGAATCAATCACTTGGGAATTCATAGTGAACAAATTCACTGAAAAATATATCCCTGAGACGGCCAGAGATAAGATGGCGTCAGAATTCTTAGAATTACGTCAAGGCCTGATGAATGTGTCTCAATATGATCAGAAGTTCACTCAATTATCCAGGTATGCTGATGCCTTGGTAAAGAGTGAAGCAGAAAGGACGAAGAGGTTCATGAAGGGCCTGAGATCAGAGATTCGAGGCCGATTGATTCCTTTGCAACTGAAAATTATCTCCAAGCTGTGGAAAGAGCTTTGGAGGTAGAAATGGATATGCAAGAAGGTCAGGAAGACTGGGTGAAGGAAATTCCCAACCCTAAGCGCCCCCGATATCAAGGACCATCAATGATGATGGCATCAGGATCCACCAGTGGCAAGGGGTTTGGGTTCAATACCACTCTTCAAAGGGGAGAAGGGGCCAGAGGCAGAGGAACATGGTTGAGGAACAGAGACACTTCCTCGAAAACACAAGCTACCTCTGTGTCCTACCCCAGAATCTCAGAGGCTCCTTGGTGTCAGAGGTGCAGAGTAAACTATTTTGGGAACTGCCTCTAAGATAGGGCTTGCTTTAATTGTGGAGGGGTGGGACATTTAAAGAAAAATTGTCCGATAAGGCGCGGAAGCTAAGGGCAGAGTAGAGGAAGTGGGAGGCAACCATGAGGATGAATCCTCCCAGGGGACAAGCCAGTACTTTATGCAACCCAGTAATGCTCCACGACCTGTTGCAACTCAGTCATCTGTTCAGCAACCACGGGTGCAAGGAAGAACTTTTGCATTAACCCACCAAGAAGCAATGGCCTCAAATGCAATGGTGGAAGGTATGATCTCCATATCAGGACATATTGCCCATGCATTGTTTGATCCTGGAGCTACTTATTCATTCATATCTAGTGCTTTGCTTATAAATTAAATCAAGTATCGGAACCCCTAGGATTTCAGTTGGTTGTATCCACACCCATAGGGGTAAATTCGATAGCTAGCACTAGATATGTGAATTGTGAAGTGATAAAGAGAAATGAAAATATCTATTGATTTGATTAAGCTAGGCGAGATGGAGTTCGATGCAATACTAGGAATGGACTGGTTGTCCGTTTGTGGTGCCCATGTGGATTGTAATAGGAAGAGGATCATCTTTAAAATGGAAGGAGCTCCGGAGTTTATTTTTGAAGGAGTAAAAGTTAGTCATGATATACCCCACATATCAGCCATCAAAGCCACCAAGTAATGAGATAAGGATGTCAAGGATTTCTAGCTTCAGTTTTGGATACCACTAGAACTGATATCAAAATTGAGACTATTCCAGTTGTGAATGAGTTCCCTGATGTATTCCCGGAAGATTTACCAGGCTTGCCCCCAGATCGGGAGGTAGAATTTACAATAGATGTAATGCCCGATACTGCCCTAATTTCAAAGGCACCATATCGTATGGCCCCTGCAGAAATGAAAGAAACTTAAAACTCAATTGCAGGACTTATTAGACAAAGGTTTCATCCGGCCAAGTGTATCTCCCTGGGAGCACCAGTACTATTTGTTAAGAAGAAGGATGGGAGTATGAGACTATGTGTTGACTACCGGAATTGAATAAGGCCACTATCAAAAATAGGTACCCTCTTCTCGAATTGATGACTTATTTGATCAATTACAAGGGTCTTGTGTATTTTCTAAGATAGACCTTAGATCAGGGTATCATCAGTTAAAGGTCAAACCTGAAGATGTGTCCAAATCGGCTTTCAGGACAAGATATGGACACTTTGAATTCCTAGTCATGCCTTTTGGACTCACTAATGCCCCGGCAGCATTTATGGACTTAATGAATCGAGTGTTTCAACCATATCTAGACCAGTTTGTGGTGGTATTCATCGATGATATTTTGGTCTATTCAAAGAATAGGGAAGATCATGAGAAACATCTTAAAATTGTCCTTCAAATCTTGAGAGAGAAGCAACTCTATGCAAAATTGAAGAAATGTGAATTTGGCTGGAGCAAGTAGGGTTTCTTGGCCATATTATATCCAAAGAGGGAATATCAGTGGACCCAATAAAAAATTGAAGCAATCCAAGACTGGCCTAGACCACAAATGTTACTGAAGTTCGAAGTTTCTTGGATTAGCTGGATACTACAGAAAATTTGTAGAAGGATTCTCTCTAATTGTGGCACGATTGACCCAACTAACTAGAAAGAATAAGAAGTTTGTATGGGGGGAAAGAACAAGATAGGAGCTTCCTGGAGATCAAAACCAAGCTAACATCTGCTCTTGTTCTAATTGTACCTTCGGGACTGAAGAATTTGCCATCTATAGTGATGCATCAAAATTGAGATTGGGATGTGTGTGTTAATGCAACATGGAAAAGTTATTGCCTATGCATCCCGACAATTGAAGATTCATGAAAGAAATTATTCCACTCATGATTTGGAATTAGCCGCTGTGATTTTTGCTTTAAAGATCTGGCGACATTACTTGTATGGAGTGTCTTGTGAAGTTTTTACTGATCATAAGAGTTTGAAATACATCTTCACATAAAAAGAACTGAATATGAGGCAGAGGAGATGGCTAGAACTGATGAAGGACTATGATATTACTATCCAATACCACCCTGGAAAGGCCAATGTGGTGGCTGATGTCTTGAGCTGGAAATCAGGAGGAACCATGGCCACTCTGATAACTCGCCAAGCAAGAATGTTAAGGGATCTAGAAGAAATGCAAATAGAGGTGCGAGTCATTGATCCTTCTAATACTAAGTATCAACTAAATCAAGTAAGTATTCAATTTGATCTATACGACAAAATCAAAGAGGCCCAACATAGAGATACTCAAATAAGAAAGGTTATGAAGAAAGTACAAGAAAGAGAACTCAAGGAGTTTCAAATAGAAGATGATGTACTGCGATTCGGACGCAGATTATGTGTGCCGGATGTAGCAGAGATCAAAGAAGAAATAATGAAGGAGGCTCATTGTACCCCGTATACAGCTCATCCGGGAGCACAAAAATGTATCAAGATCTGCGTCATAACTTCTGGTGGGATGGAATGAAAGTAGATATTTCTAATTTTGTCCACAAGTATTTAGTCTGCCAACAAGTGAAGGCTGAACATAAGAAGCCCCCAGGATTGTTGGTGCCCTTACTTATTCCTGAATGGAAATGGTGTCAAATTGCTATGGACTTTGTCACTGGACTTCCTGGATATCCAAGGACTAGATACAGTCTGGGTAGTGGTAGACAGACTTACTAAATCTGCCCACTTTCTGTCTATCTGAATCAATTATTCAAGGAAAAGACTGGCTCAAGTATATATCCGAGAAATAGTTAAACTGCATGGAGTACCTGAGTCCATTGTATCAGATCGGGATCCTAGATTTCAATCTAGATTTTGGAAGAGCTTGTCCAAAGCTATGGGCACTAAATTATAACTTAGTACAGTAGCACACCCCCCAAACAGATGGACAGTCAGAAAGGACCATTCAAATATTGGAAGATATGTTAAGAACTTGTGTATTAGATTTTGGGGAAGTTGTGGGCAACTATTTACCCTTAGTGGAGTTTGCTTATAATAATAGTTATCAGTCCACTATTGGTATGCCTCCATTTGAAGCATTGTATGGTAGAAAATGTAGATCACCAATCTGTTGGGAGGAAGTTGGGGATAGAAGGCTATTCGGCCCTGATGTGATTCAAGAAGCTACTGAGAAGATCAAGTTGATCAAGGAAAGGATGAAAGCAGCCCAGGGCAGGCAGAAAGCTTATGCAGACAATCGCCGCAGACCACTGGAATTTGAGGTAGGGGATAATGTTTTTCTGAAGGTATCTCCAATGAAGGGAGTAAGACGCACCAGCAGTAAGAACAAATTAGCTCCTAGATATTTGGGTCCATTTGAAATATTGGATAAAATTGGACGGTTGCTTATCGTTTGGCCTTACCTCCTGCCTTGGAGAGGATGCACAATGTATTTCATGTCTCTCAGCTGAGGAAGTATGTATCTGATCCTGATCACATAATCTCCTATGGACCTCTACAAATACAAGAAGACATGTCTTACACGGAAGAGCCGGTACAAATTCTTGATCGCAAGGAGAAGCAATTGAGAAGCAAAAATATTTCCTTGGTCAATATCTTATGGAGGAATCAAAACATAGAAGAAGCTACATGGGAACTGGAAGAGGAGATACGGAAGGACTATCCACATTTGTTCCAAGGTACGTTAAGTTTCGAGGACAAAACTTCCATAAGAGGGTAGAATGTAACACTTGTCTTAATAAACACCCTTTTCCTAACATCTTAATACTTTAGGGAGGTGATGGGGAATAAGTATTCATGCTAGATACTATACATGATACCATGTCTATTAGTATGTATATACATATGTATGTAGGTATAAGAAATGAATACAACCTCATGCTTGTTGACTTTGCCACCATACCCCCTCACCATACTTGGGGGTACTAGTACCTCATGAAGGGGGAGGCATGGAGCCTTGTTTATAGGGTAAGGTATAGGAGTAGAGTGATGGGTTAGAGAGGGACACTTGTCATGTTTTTATGGAAGAGATTGGGCTATAAATAGGAGGGGGATGAAGAGAACAATCTCATTTGACAAACCCTCTTTCTCTCTTCATCCAAACTCCCCAAAACTCTCTCTCTCTCTCTCTCTTCCCTTTTGCTGCAGCAAAACAGCAACAACAGCAGCATAAAAACAGCAACAGTAGCAGCATAAAAACAGCAGCACCAACAGCCCTCTACTTCCCCATTTCTTCTTCACAAAAACACTCTTTCTCCCTCTCATTTTCCCACAAACTTCCCTTACTTTCATATACAAGAAAAAGGCTCCATTTTCATGTTTTAACTCCTCCAAAAACACAATAGAACGAGTCAAAGGGTGATCTAGAACAAGAAATTAGGGGAGTGACATTGGTTGAACGGTAAGCAAAACTTTAAGAACTCTACCCCTCTTGTTCTCTTTTAACTATGAACTAATTATGGCATTGTTATGACCTTGTAGACTCCGTCGTAGCGAAAGATCAAGCTTGATAAAGAGCTAACCGCTTCAAAGGGTTAGTAGAACATCCGGACCCTAGTAACATGATAGGAAGAGTAAAGCTTGGAAATAAAAGAAAATTTTAAGTGATAAATGGACATGAAATTGAAGGATAAATTCATGGGTATAAATTATAGATTTTTATGTATACATAATCTTATGGCAATCATGTAGAAGTTAAGCTCATGTGTGTTTAACATGGTAGTCCACTTCATGCTTCTTGAGAAAGAGTTCTATAGATAAATATGACACTTGATACCATGCATATATTTATGGTCACACATATTTTATGATGTCGAGATATGTTGGTTATCTTGTAAAGACTCGCATGTTGATAATTTCACTAGTAGTTACTCATACATGTTAGTGAATTCCCTGATATTAGCATGTTTTAAAGTAAAGACTGTGAAGCTTGTATGTTGTCGTTACTTATGTGTCTTTGCATATTGCTATTACATGAAGAACATGATTATTGTGTTTTGGAGGAAGGGACCGGGTTGAACCGGAGGTGATAGAAGGGGAGATTATACGGTAATGTATAGGAGGAGGGACCGGGTTGAACCGGTGGTGATGGAAGGAGGAAATTATTGCGTTGAATGACGTATAGGAGGAAGGGAGCGGGTTGAACCGGAGTAGACCGAAGGGGAGGCCAGTGTTATGTTCAATAAGTATGTTGATGTGGCTAAGATAGAAATTTCATGTTAAAATCATATATAAATTCTTAAATATTGAATCTGGAATAATCACTTACACAGATAAGTTTCAGTAGATTAGTCGACTAACCCTTGGGGGTAAGTCGACTATAGATGAGATAAATGGGTAGACAAGCCGCTGGAAAACAATATTAGTCGACTATATATAGACTGTAGTCGACTATCCTCAGTTACAGAGAACAAACAGAGACTAAACAACTTCTTTTAAACATAAGGTAGTCGACTACAGTTGACTATAAGTCGACTAGTATCTAGTATAGTCGACTACACCAGAAAGGGTAGTCGACTATAATTGGTTATAAGTGGAAAACAGAGAGCAACATACCTTTTGACCTATACCTAGTCGACTATAGAGGATGTACAAGTCGACTAGTACATAGAGTAGTCGACTATACAGGTTAGGGTAGTCGACTACATAAGTCACTGGCAGCCAACAGAGAAGCAAATACTTTTTGGATCATACCAAGTCGACTATAGCTTCAATATTAGTCGACTAATAAGTAGTATTAGTCGACTATAGGATGACCTAGTCGACTAATAGGCCCTGTTACTGGTTTTGGTTGGGGCTTCAGCTAATACCTAAAATTTACACAAATGGTATAAAGAAACAATTGCCAACCTGATGATTAAGTCCATATAGACCTACTTAACGGGTATGCATAAATATTGTTTTACTCACTGAGCTGTCAAGCTCACTCTGTTTCTATTACCACCTTCAGGTTTGGATAAAGGCAAAGGACCCGCTTAAAGGCAATATATACGGGATAGGCGCCAACGGAGTCATTTCACCCTTTCGATTTCTGCTTTTGGTATGTATATGGTTGTAGAAAACTATGCATAACTTTTATTTGGATGTTTGCCATTAACTTGTAAACATTGTAGTGCTTGATGCTAGACTCTAACCTTGTATTATATTTTGGAATAGTAATATATTTAGACTGCGTTTTCTAATGGGTTGTCGGACCATATGTGTTGGAAATATTAAATCATGTTTAGATTATACATGCTATCTTAGTGGAATCTGATGTATAGTATAGAGCATTCTGATGTTAATAATAGAAATATTGTATCTTGATGGGTCCCACGCTTGGATTATCTGAGATGATTGTAATCAAACGGAAATTTTAACTGGGACCGTTACAGTTGGTATCAGAGCAAAGGTTTATAAGTAGAAGGAGTAGGAGACGATAAAATTGTTAGGTTTATACGTACGGACATGTGATCATAGTTAGGTAGTGAGTTTTATATGACGAATTAATCATGAGTCAAGCGGTAATAAGTATTTCCTCGCATCAGAATCAGGGTGCCCGCACATCCTGATTCGGGTGAGTTGACTGAGGGTGCGGGCTCTCAGTAACAACTTCTAGTGGGATGGGACACTGGGACGGGGGAATGCATTGAATTATCTATTGAACCTAAGTTATTCTAAAAACATGAGACTTACGGGTAGATTAAGGATAAGTATAATTGCAAGAGTGTATATATATATGCTGCTTCTTTCTGATTATAGCCGTATGTTGAGACTATTTCATGAGATTGAGATTGATACGACTCTTTGTTTACATGTAGATGGGGGACTCTGACATATATTGGCCAGTCTCTAGCTCAGATAGCTCGAGTGTGAGTTGGATGGCGGATTCTATGGATTGGGGATATGAGTCTGACGAGACTGATTCAGAGGATATATTTACAGCCCCAGATCACATAGACGATGAGGAGGTTGAGTCTCAGGCGTCTAATGAGCCTGAACCAACCATTGTTGATACGGAGAGCTTGGTTGGGGATTCGCTTGAGGTAGCAGAGATGGAGCACTCTAGTATAATAAAAGAGGAGGCCCGAAGAGGATTCACTTATGGAGGTGTCTTTTGGGATGAAACGTGGGAAGATGACATGGACCTCTATGATGATCTGGACGATTGGTGCTGCGCAGGGACAAATTACCGGGGGAAGACCCCGAGGAAGACATGGATGATAGCGAAGATAGTAGCAGCACTATCGGAGATCCAAGTGGGGATACTCTACCCTATGAAGGGTGAACCTTTGAGCAAACGCTTTTGATGTATATATATGTATAAGCCTAGTGTGTTAGATGATGGATATCCTTAGAGTTTGTTGTATATGCCCTGGCACATCTCATATGTATGCACATGGGTTAGTTCGGATATCCAAAGGGTAGGCATATTAGTATAATATCTTTGTATCCATGTTGGGATGTACATATATATATATATATTATATATATTATATATATATATATATATATATATATATATATATATATATATAATATATATATATATATATATATATATATATATATATAGCAAGTTGCTTGTTTGCAAAAGTGATGATGAATATGGTATTAAAATGATTGCATGAGACTCAAATTGTTTCCAATTATGAAGTATGTTGACTAGACGCCCTTATCTTATAAGAAGGACGCATGGATCTTAATCAGCTACCACCAAATGAGTCCCTGTCGCTCGATGTGTCACACTCTTAGTCTGCGGTGACGTGGCACATTTTTAGCCGACGGCACATTTTTAGTCACACTAGAAAGAGAGAGAAAGAGAGAAATGTATATCAGCCGACGGCTGAGAGACCCTCTCAGTCTGCGGTGACGTGGCACATTTTTAGCCACACTAGAAAGGACGCCCCGCCTATTGAAACAGTTTAAATTACTAAATGCCCATGCATTAAAAGAAAGTGGATCTGTATAGTTTATTTTTTTTTATATTTCTGACGTTAGTCAATATTGTCACAATTATCTTTTTATAACTGCGGCCAAACTGTGACCAATTTCATGAAATCACGAAACTAATTTGAATGCTTCTTTATTAATTTTTTTGTTTACTAATTTGAAATTTATTGATTTTGAATATAGTCGCAGTTTACTTTTTTTCGCATGTAATGTATAAATTATTATTATTTTTTTTTACATATTGAATGCGGACAAGGACTGCGACTATGATCGCAGTGCTTAACGAGAGCAAGTCGTGAACGTTTTTTTTTTGCTCGGTTAAAGGTAATAACGGTGACTAAGAACTGATACTATAATCGTAATTTACGTATTATTTTATATATTTGTTCTTCACTGTGACTGTTGTCTTAGCCGCCTATAAACTATTAAATTTTTTTTTACATATAGCATGCGATTAAGGACTGCGACTATGGTCGCAGTACTCACGACAGCATTTTTTGTGAATGAATTTTTTGCTAAGTTAAATGTAATAACGGTGACTAAGGACTGATACTATAGTCGCAGTTTACGTATGATTTTATATATTTTCTCTTCACTGTAATTGTTGTCTCAGCCGCCTATAAACTACGAATTTTTTTACTTATTGCATGCGAAGTAGGACTGCGATTATGGTCGCAGTGTTTAATGATAGCAGTCGCAGTTTTTCTAATTTGTGATATACAGTGAAATATACTGATTTGAGAGGACTGCGATCATGTTCGCAGTATTATCTGTTTATATAGTTTAATTTGGACTGCGACCATGGTAGCTATTTTTAACTTTATTGAATGCAAAACGATTAAACTGTTTATGACTGGACAGCGACCGTGGTCGCAGTTTCATATGTAATTATTATATGAGTACTGCGACCATTATCGCAGATAAGATGCAGAAATAATAACTATACTGTATACTTTATATGTATTTTAAAAATATGAAAGATTATTTTACAGATAGAAGTAAATTTTATTTATAACATAATATGGTCAGAAAGAGATCTTACAAAAAAAGAGCATTAAAAGCTCTTAAAAGAAGACAAAATAACGTTGAATATCAGAAGATCAGGAAATCTTAATCCTTGTCGTCATCACCATCATAAGCAGATTCGTCGTCTTCATTCTCCTCGTCTTCCTGTTCATCACTTATTTTCTCATCATTTTCCTCTTTTTGAGGGTTTTTTGGTTCATCGATAAACTCCCAGAATGGATCGTCTCTATCAAGCTCTTCGTCCGATCCGCGTCGAGAAAGCGAGCCTCCAGCATCAGAGGACATGCTTTCATCAAGCATGTCTCTGTCAAGTGGCAGAGGAATAATTTCCTCCTCACTAAGCCCTATGAAAACTTCATCATCCTCATGAAGAGGAGGATCAGTTAAAATATTATTTGATGTAGTGAGATAGTCAAAAGGAGTTAAGTCCAGACTGGTATCAGATTCACTAGAATACCCTGAAAAAAGAGGGCCGGTGGGGAATGATTGAAGTTGAAATCTGAGTGTTCAGAGGAAGAAGATGGGGAAAACATGATTCAAGAATGAATTATTTTTCTGAAAGTTTTTGAAATCAAATTGAAAAGGAAGAGCAAAAAATATAGTTTTTAGATATGAGATAATATATTAGTTACAAGCACTATATAAAGGTCAATAATGTGAAAGAACATGAATAGTAATAATAATTGTTATAGGTGACGGTTGAGTATTGGAAGAAGTGGTAAAAAAAAATTAAATATTTAATTGAAGAGTTATGGCAGGAGAATCCGAAGTGTTCCTTTTTTCCAGAGGTTTACTATGTGAAATACAAATTAACTTTTTATAGAATATTTTTCCTATATCTTTAGATTACGTATGGTGCACATATTTCCTTTATCGAGATTAATATCAGTGCATCTCTTTTTTCGAGACTGTTGTTGTATCACGGTAGATAGAATATTAATTACTTCATTTAATTCAGTGTAATTAATATAGTATTTTATAAGATGTGATATACGCGAACTGATCTCAGGGTCGCATGGCTAATCTACTTTGTAAAATTATCAAAAATCTGTTACATAAGGCATGCGAAAAAAGATTGCGACTTTGGTCGCAGTGCTGAACGAGGTCGCAGTGCTGAACGATAGCATGTTTCGTCTGTTATTTTTATGCGAATAAGGAATGCGACTAGGGTCGCAGACGTGATATAAAAAAGTTTTGTTATACTATGACTGCGACTAGTGTCGCAGTCGTCATATAAAATTGAAAGTTATATTATATTATGTCTAAGTTATATTATATTATGTCTGCGACCATGGTCGCAATGTTCGAAAGTTTTATTATACTATGACTGTGACTATGATCGCAGACTTTGTAAAATGGTCAGAATTCTGTTACATAAGGCATGTGAAAAAAGACAGTGTCTGTCATCGGAGTGCTGAACGATATCATGTTTCGTCTGTTATGAATTTTTTGTGTTTAAGGAATGCGAAATAATTAACCATTGTATTTCATTATTTTTTTACACTGTACATTTGTAATAGAAAAATCAATATACAGTTGCCCCACATTAAATTTCATTTTTCTATTTATTTCAGTTTCTTTTATTAAACCTATATGAGTTGAAAATAACACGAAATAAAATAATATAAAAAATTAAATAAAAAACAATAGTTTTTTTATGTTTCAAATATGTTTTTTACTTTTCAATGATACTGTTTATTTCACATTATCTTGATCCAAATTTTTTCTATTATATTTTGATGTAGTAGAATTAGGAATTTTATAACTGTAGATATATTCAACTGAAAATTCTTTAGGCAAATTTTGTTTGTGGATGAGTAAAAAAGGGGTATTTTTATCAATTTGATTCATGATTCTTTAGGCGGGATTTTTTTTGATTTTTTTGGCGCCTACACTTTGCGACCGATATGTGGCATATATTCAGCCACGTCACCGCCGGCTAACAAAATCTCTCAGCCGTCGGCTGAGGTACAGTAACCCCATATATATATGTATGTATGTATGTATATATATATGTATGTATGTATGTATGTATGTATATTACATCTTCAATTTCATTAAGGTAGTAAATATCAATTAATGCCCTAGCTAGCATTATATATAAACATGTCACGGTCTTGCAAACCTCATCATGTCTCCACTTTCTTCTGAACTATAGACTTGTATCCCTTAAATTGTTGGACGTCCAAACGTGTCAACCATTACTATTGGAAAGGGAGATTAATTTGAGAGAAGAGAGACTTTAGCATATGAATTGGAAAGAATATTGTTTATGTTCTACTTAACTGAATATTGATTTTTCTTTTTTTTTTTCTCCCTCTCTCTCTCTCTCTTTTCTTCTTATTGTCTGCAGGAGCTATTTTCGCTGCACTCATCATAATTGTCGAGTGAAGAAAAGAGTTGAGCGATTATCAGAGGATTGTCGCATGGTTATCACTACATATGAGGGTAGGCATACCCATTCTCCTCCTGATGACACAAACTCATCTGAACATGAATGCTTCAGCTCATTCTAGCACCTTTATGTACAATGTGTGCCATGTATTTACTTACATGACAGTTAACCAAAACTAGGTTCAAGATTGTGTATTTCAATATTATCTTTTTGCTCTTTCAAGAATCCATGTATTTCCATGCTTTAATTATGCTTCAACCTGAAACTTTCATAACATGATGGATTATGTTTCTTTTGTATTTTTCTCTATTTGCTCTGTGTGTTTTTGTTTGTGTTATGTTTCTTGGCTTGATACAGATTTTGTACCTTGCTAGTTAACTACTTAAGCTTTTTTTTAAAAGGAATTATTTATCTCTTGCATTAAAAGAAGAGTTGTCATGTAAACTCAATTGTTTTATGATAATGGAGACAGGAGAGAAAGGGGAGAGACAGAGGGAAGGAACACGAGAGCAGATGAGATGAGAGAGGCAACTGGGGGAAAGAGAGAATAGAGTGAGGAGAAAGAGAGAAGAGACAAGGGAGAGAGGAGAATAGAATAGAGAAAAAGAACAAAGAGTGGAGAAAGAGGAAAGGAGAGTGAGAGAGGCGAGAGATGAGAGGGTTGGGGGGCGCTTTGAATTTGAGGGGCCACTTTTTTTCACTCCAACTCAAATATTTTATCTATTGTTTTTGAAAAAAAATGACAACATATAATCTGCAATAAAATCTTGAGTATTTTATTATCAACCATAGAAATCTGAAATATAACCCAAGAAACTAATAATAAATAGCTCTAAATCATTTGAAAATTGGCCTATTAATAGCTGAGAATTGGAAGATTGGAGCTCCTCGGTGGCGTTAGTGTTCGAACTCGGCTCATTAGTGGCTCGTACAGGATTGTTTGGGCTCAAATTTGAGACCAGCTCATAAAAGGTTAAATAAATTGGTATGAGCTTGGCCTTTAGGTTCAATCATTTAATTTCATTATATTTGATGACAAGTCTAAAATTATAATATCTTTTCTTCTGAAAAAGAAAAAGAAAAAGAAAATTACGTGGATGAATGATATCTATTGGGATATGAATGAGTAGGAACTCACGAACGGGATGATTGCATGTGAAATTAACTGGAGTTGAGGGAGGGGGGGCATGTTCTCATTTTGCCTCTGGCTCAGAGAAGGGGGAGAGAGATGAACAAGTTCTAGATAAACCCTCTTCAACTATCAAAAGATATTTTCACAAGTTAATAATAAAATTTGGGTTCTTTTCAAAAAAATCAAAAAATAATTAATTCTAAAAATCGACCTCCCTCCAAATTAATTTTAGAAACCGATCTCTGACACGCCATGTTGACGGCGAGGCGGTTCGCCGTTCCAGCGTGGCACCCGTGCCCGCTGGGGTTATTTTTTGATTTGTCCGGGGTTGCTAACCCCAGAGGAACAACCTCAGATGAATCAATATTCCTTTTCTTATGTATTTTTTGTTGGGTATTCTGCTTAACAAGAATCAATCTGACAACTTATCAAGATCACTGAGATATCAACAATCTAATTGGCCAGGTCGGCAAATATCAGGTGGGAGGTTTTCCGTTCAAAGAACGTTCCTTAATTCAAGAACCACCTTTCAATTTCCTTCCTTGGTTTAAGCACCAATTAGACTGAATCCAAGTCAGTCACAATATACTGTAAAGTATATCCCCTGTATAAAGGATTTAATCCACTTATACAGTTTCACTTAGACTGAATCTAAGTCAATCTCGATATACTATAAAGTACATCCCCTGTATAAAGGACTTAGTCCACTTATACAGTAATTGAAGTGAGGTACGCTTACAGCGAATCTCCTTAAGACAATTACGTCCCCCGCACCGGTGCTTACGGGATAATGGACGCTGGTCTCCCAAGATACAACACTTCTTCACGGTATTTGGACAGCACTACCAAATACCGTACGGTCGAACCGTAGTCAACCAGTACCTACACAGGATTAGCAAAACAGCGGTATAATGACAAATTTCAAATGAATATTTGTCTTACTCTTTTGGAGGAACACCCACTGTTGAGAACGTAGGAAGGTTGAAGAATTTTGGCAGAATCTCCTTTAGGAAGTAGCTTCGGATTCCCACTTCACTTGGAAGTCGCGGATTCCCACTTCGTTGGAAGTCACTTCTGGAAGTCGTGGATTCCCACTTCGCTGTTGGAAGTCGCCCTGGAAGTCCCACTTCGCTGGAGCCCAGTTCAGAACGGAGTCAGAACTTTAGAGAGAGAGAGTGAGATCTTTCAGAAGAGAGAAAGGAATCTCAGTTTGGTGTGTCTGAGAATGAACCCCTGGGGCGCTTTTTATAGCGCTCCGGAGGGGTATTCTCGTCCGCCAAATCCCAGCAGTTGCGACGGTTCGGACAGAACCGTCGCAACCGATCAACCGCTCTGTCGGTTTTCCGACAGCGGTTGGCGAACGGTCGGATCCGTTCGCGCGGACGGACACCCGTTGGAGTTTTCGAATCCTTTGCGGGCGGGTTGGATTAACGGACCCTGATTCAAAAAGAGAACCAGGTAGGGAACTCAGACCAGGCCCAGGCCCAGGCCCAGGCCCAGGCACGGACCACGGACCCGGACCCGGACCCGGACCCGGTCCCGGTCCCGGTCCCGGTCCCGGTCCCGAGCCCGAGCCCGAGCCGGCCGGCCGGCCGCCGCCGCCGCCGCCAGCGGCGGCGCGCGCGCGTGCACGTACGCACGTACGTGCATAGTTCCCTCCTATTCGCGCGCGAAAACTCCAAGTACCCAAAGGGCACACCCTTTGGTCTCATTTTTCTCTATTTATACTCCATATACTTCCATCATATGGCCAATGTGGGACTAAATGCTTGTAGCTAAATTTAGTCCCTTTTGGCTTTGAATTAGGCAATCTTTGGACTTGAATATCTCATTCATTCGAAGTCGGAATTGAACATGTAAATATACCACGTTCATCACAAATGGAAGGAGAACACACTCCAACCATCATCCGGTTGATTTGATCAACGGATCTCGCCATAATTCATCTCGAAGATTCAGCTTTATATTCTTCAATTCCAACAATCCCCCACAATGAATGGAGATTCAAGGAAATGACACACAAAGAGACTGACTCTATTGTGTAAGGTACTTGAGAAAAGAAACTGCATAAGGATAGGTGAACTAGGTCTTGAACCTTCCATAGTGAAAGCTTTATCGGACTTACTGGCTAATCAGTGAACTAGGTCTTGAACTGTTAGCCGTTAGTGTAAGCCTAGTCAACAAGCTTCACACAGTGACTTTCCAAATCAACTTTGGTTCTCTGTTGTGTCCGTTTTGGCCCTGGACATTCTTGGTTTCAGAGAGTATCTTTAGGGAATAACAGCCTCCATAGAGATTCCCAAAGAGCCGACCCAACTCTATACTCACATAGGTGATGGACCTATTTAGAGTAGTCTACTCTACTCCACTTGTTTAGTAACAAGATATAGGCATCATTAAAGCGTTAAGCTTATCCTTAATCCACTTGTAGAAAAGCACTTATGTGCACCATAGGAATGGATTGGAGTCAAGCTCCTAAGTGCTTACTTGCTGAGTCAATCATAACTAGTTTTTCCTCTTGAACTTAGTCCGTGGGATCTCCAGTCGCTAAGTGAGGTTTCCATTAAGCTGACTCGGTAAGGTTAGGCTTTTAAACCCATTCCCCTCGATGCGCAGTTTATACGCTCTCCACTTAAACCTTTAGTAAGCGGATCCGCTAAATTATCCTTTGACGATACAAAGTCAATAGAGATAATTCCATTTGAGAGCAACTGCTTCACGGTATTATATCTACGACGAATATGTCTAGACTTACCGTTGTATATCACATTTTGTGCCCTAGATATAGCTGCTTGATTATCGCAGTGTATACATATAGCGGGCACTGGCTTTTGCCATAACGGTATATCTTCTAAGAATTGTCGAAGCCATTCAGCTTCTTCTCCAGCCTTATCTAAGGCTATGAATTCCGATTCCATAGTGGAACGGGCAATACATGTTTGCTTAGAAGATTTCCATGATACCGCTGCTCCTGCTAGAGTAAATACGTATCCGCTAGTTGATTTGATTCCTCAGAATCTGCAATCCAATTAGCATCACTGTATCCTTCCAGTACAGGAGGATACTTTCCATATCTCAAGGCATATTCCTTGGTATGTGATACGTAACCAAATACTCGTAGTAGAGCGGTCCAATGTAGATCACTAGGGTTGCTAGTATATCTACTTAACTTGCTTACAGCGTAAGCAATATCGGGTCTAGTGCAATTCATTAAATACATTAGACTTCCGATAATCTGAGAATACTCCAACTGGCGTATTCCAGTTCCTGTATTCTTATGAAGGTGGACGTGTGGGAGAAAAGGATTTGTATTCTCTTTTATCCCATGATCCTTGAATCTTTCTATCATCTTATCCACGTAGTGAGATTGAGATAGACTGATTCCATCTGGTGTTCTAGTAATTTTAATTCCTAAAATTACATCAGCAACCCCCAGATCCTTCATATCAAAACAGCTGGATAACATTCTTTTAGTGGACTTAATAATCTCAATATTAGTCCCAAGTATCAACATGTCGTCTACATAAAGACAAACAATGATACATGCATCTCCAACTGTTTTCGTGTAAACACACTTATCGCATTCATTGATAGTGAATCCATCTTTGATCATAACACTATCAAATTTCTCATGCCATTGTTTTGGAGCCTGCTTTAAACCATATAAGGATTTTACCAATTTACACACCTTGTGTTCTTGGTTCTTGACTATAAATCCTTCTGGTTGCTCCATATAAATTTCTTCATTTAATTCACCATTTAAGAATGCAGTCTTGACATCCATTTGATGGATATCTAAGTTGTGCAATACTGCAATCGCAATCAACATCCGAATGGACGTTATTCTTGTTACTGGTGAATATGTATCGAAGTAGTCAAGTCCTTCTTTTTGCCGATAACCCTTGACTACTAATCTAGCCTTGTACTTATCGATAGATCCATCGGGTTTTAATTTTCGTTTGAAAATCCACTTACACCCAATTGGTTTACTTCCAGGAGGCAAGTTTACCAATTCCCAAGTATGATTACTTAGTATGGATTCTATTTCGCTATTTATAGCTTCTTTCCACATTTGTGCTTCTGGGTTTGACATAGTCTCTTTAAATGTTTAAGGCTCGCTCTCAATAGCGTATGCTATGAAATCTGGACCAAAAGATTTTGAGATTCTAGATCTCTGACTTCTTCTTGGTTCAATTTCCGCATTAACATTCGGTTCCTTGGGGCTTTCGTCCCTGAATGCCATCTCGTGTGTTCTTTTCCCAGAAGTCTTATCTGCTTCCCGTTTGTACGGAAAGATGTCTTTAAAGAACACAGCATCTCGAGATTCGATAATCATGTTTACATGAATATCTGGTATTTCTGATTTATGAACCAGAAACCTATAGGCACTACTATTCAAGGCATAGCCTATGAATATGCAGTCTATAGTTTTTGCTCCCAACTTAGTCTTTTTGGGTAATGGTGCCTGCACCTTTGCAAGGCACCCCCACATTTTGAGGTAATGGTAGGAAGGTGTCCTTCCATGCCATAACTCGAATGGTATAAGACCAAGTTTCTTGTGGGGTACTCTATTTAGAATATGATTTGCAGTTAATAGAGCTTCCCCCCACAAGTTCTGCGGAGCTCCAGAACTTACGAGCATGGAGTTAACCATCTCCTTCAAAGTTCTGTTCTTCCGTTCAGCAATTCCATTCTGCTGAGGAGTGTATGGTGCTGTAGTTTGATGTATTATACCAAAACTAGCACATAACTCACTAAAATCATTTGATTCATATTCTCCGCCTCTATCGGATTTTAGAATCTTGATTTTCTTGTTGAGTTGATTCTCAACTTCGGATTTATATGTTGTAAACATATTTATTGCCTCATCCTTACTGTTTAAAAGATACACATAACAGTATCTTGTACAGTCATCAATAAAAGTAATAAAATACTTTTACCGCCTCTAGTTGGCATAAACTTCAAGTCACATAGATCGCTATGAATTAACCCTAAAGGTTCTGTATTTCGATCTATTGAGTGAAATGAATTTTAGCCAACTTGGCCTCAACACAAACCTCACACTTGCGAATTTCTTCCAAGTTGAGTTTAGGAATATATCCCAGATTAGACAAGTTTTTCAAAGACTTGTAATTTACATGCCCTAATCTAGCATGCCACAGAATAGGAGACTCAAGCAAATAAACAGAAGATTTTCCTTTATTAGCTTTGGGTACAAATACACGGACTTTTTATCAACCACTGCAACATTGGCTTTGAAAAGTCCATCTACAAGATAACCCTTTCCCACATACATCCCTCCCTTAGTAAGTACAAATTTGTCGGATTCAAATACCATTCTAAATCCTTTCTTACTAAGTATAGATCCGGAAATCAGATTCTTTCGGATGTCTGGAACATGAAGGACATCGTTAAGAGTAAGCTCTTTGCCCGATGTCCACTTCAGGATGACCTTGCCCTTTCCTTCAACCTTTGAGGAAGCTGAATTACCCATGAATAATTGCTCATCTTGCTCTAGCCTTTGATATTCTGAGAATAACAATTTCTCCGAGCAGATGTGCCTGGTAGCTCCCGTGTCTACCCACCAGTCTTTGTTATTGGTTGTCAGATTTACTTCTGACACCACAGCAGAAAGACTTGGTGATTCATGGTTGGTCATGTTGGCCTGTGGGTGGCTTTTCTTGTTCTTCTTTTGACGGCTGCGGCATTCATTTGCTTTGTGACCTTCTTTGTTGCAGATGTAACAGGTCCCTTTGAAGCGCATGGTTCTGCCGTCTTGAGCCTTGCCTTTGTACCCCTGGGAAGGCTTCTTCCTCTTCAAGCTTTTGGAAGTAGATGCTTTCCCCTTTGAGTCCTCGATCACATTTGCTTTTGCTTCGTAGGAGTTCTTGCTGCTCCTTTTCTCGGACTTGCGGTTGTCCTCCTCTATACGAAGCCTCACAATGAGATCCTCCAACTTTAGCTCCTTTCTCTTGTGCTTCAGGTAGTTCTTGAAGTCTCTCCACGCAGGGGGAGCTTCTCCACGATTGTTGCAACCTGAAAAGTTTCAGGAAGAATCATACCTTCGGCCTCTATCTCGTGCAAGATAAGTTGGAACTCTTGCACCTGACTGATGACAGTCTTGCTATCCACCATTTTGTACTCCAGAAATCGTCCAACGACGAACTTCTTGGTACCAGCATCTTCAGTCTTGTATTTCTTGTCAAGACTGGCCCATAATTTCTTTGCCGTAGTGATTGGACTGTAGACGTTATAAAGAGAGTCATCCAGTCCATTAAGAACATAATTTCGGCAAAGGAAATCACCTTGTGTCCAAGCATCGACTGCAAGGACTGAGTCCGATCAGTTCCGGGTTCTGGTGGATCCTCCTGCAGGAATTTGGCCAGATGTAGAGTGGTCAAGTAGAAGAGCATCTTCTGTTGCCACCTCTTGAACTCTGTGCCATCAAACTTTCCTGGCTTCTCCGGCTTCGGGTTAGGAAGTGGAGTTGGCATCAAACCTTGGAGCGGTATGTTTGTTGCCTTGCTGGAGATATCTTGATTTGTCTCAGACATTTTTTTCTGCAAGTTCAAGCAGAACAGAAGTGAGAAACAATAATTGTCTTAAGATTGTTGGGTATTCTGCTTAACAAGAATCAATCTGACAACTTATCAAGATCACTGAGATATCAACAATCTAATTGGCCAGGTCGGCAAATATCAGGTGGGAGGTTTTCCGTTCAAAGAACGTTCCTTAATTCAAGAACCACCTTTCAATTTCCTTCCTTGGTTTAAGCACCAATTAGACTGAATCCAAGTCAGTCACAATATACTGTAAAGTATATCCCCTGTATAAAGGATTTAATCCACTTATACAGTTTCACTTAGACTGAATCTAAGTCAATCTCGATATACTATAAAGTATATCCCCTGTATAAAGGACTTAGTCCACTTATACAGTAATTGAAGTGAGGTACGCTTACAGCGAATCTCCTTAAGACAATTACGTCCCCCGCACCGGTGCTTACGGGATAACGGACGCTGGTCTCCCAAGATACAACACTTCTTCACGGTATTTGGACAGCACTACCAAATACCGTACGGTCGAACCGTAGTCAACCAGTACCTACACAGGATTAGCAAAACAGCGGTATAATGACAAATTTCAAATGAATATTTGTCTTACTCTTTTGGAGGAACACCCACTGTTGAGAACGTAGGAAGGTTGAAGAATTTTGGCAGAATCTCCTTTAGGAAGTAGCTTCGGATTCCCACTTCACTTGGAAGTCGCGGATTCCCACTTCGTTGGAAGTCACTTCTGGAAGTCGTGGATTCCCACTTCGCTGTTGGAAGTCGCCCTGGAAGTCCCACTTCGCTGGAGCCCAGTTCAGAACGGAGTCAGAACTTTAGAGAGAGAGAGTGAGATCTTTCAGAAGAGAGAAAGGAATCTCAGTTTGGTGTGTCTGAGAATGAACCCCTGGGGCGCTTTTTATAGCGCTCCGGAGGGGTATTCTCGTCCGCCAAATCCCAGCAGTTGCGACGGTTCGGACAGAACCGTCGCAACCGATCAACCGCTCTGTCGGTTTTCCGACAGCGGTTGGCGAACGGTCGGATCCGTTCGCGCGGACGGACACCCGTTGGAGTTTTCGAATCCTTTTGCGGGCGGGTTGGATTAACGGACCCTGATTCAAAAAGAGAACCAGGTAGGGAACTCAGATCAGGCCCAGGCCCAGGCCCAGGCCCAGGCACGGACCACGGACCCGGCACCGGCGCCGGCCGGCCGCCGCCGCCGCCAGCGGCGGCGCGCGTGCGCACGTACGTGCATAGTTCCCTCCTATTCGCGCGCGAAAACTCCAAGTACCCAAAGGGCACACCCTTTGGTCTCATTTTTCTCTATTATACTCCATATACTTCCATCATATGGCCAATGTGGGACTAAATGCTTGTAACTAAATTTAGTCCCTTTTGGCTTTGAATTAGGCAATCTTTGGACTTGAATATCTCATTCATTCGAAGTCGGAATTGAACATGTAAATATACCACGTTCATCACAAATGGAAGGAGAACACACTCCAACCATCATCCGGTTGATTTGATCAACGGATCTCGCCATAATTCATCTCGAAGATTCAGCTTTATATTCTTCAATTCCAACATTTTTTTCGTCTAGAGTTGACAATCCCGGATGAGAGAAAATTATTTCTCTTTTAAAGTTTGGCTCTTCTGGGATTGGCAACCCTGAACAAGCGAAAAAAATTTAAAAAAAAAATAATCTACGCTTGTCTGGGTTGGCAACCCCAGACAAGGCCGAAATTGAAATAATAATAATATTTTTTTCAAATCCCTCTTCTCTCTCCCTCTTTCCTCTCTCTCTCCCCCTCCGCGAGGCCTCCGGCAACGAGGCTGGCGACGACCACAGCCAGCAGCAACTCTGCTGCTGTCACCAGTGTTGCTAGGCTGTGACAGCAAGGAGGCCGGCAGAAAACCTTGCTTTATATTTTTTATTGATTTAATTGATGATTATCGGCTTAATCTAGCTGCCAAAAGAAATAATAAAAGAGGGCATGTTAGATTTCTCTTTGTTTCCTCCCTACTTGAGAAGAAATTCGACAGGTTAAAAATCCCATGTGACAACCCTCTTTCGCCGTTCATTTTTTGAATCCCCCCCACCCACACACACAAATGCAAACAAACATGCCCAATGTTTTCTTTACTGATTGTTTAGTCAGGAAAAATGAATAGGAAGAAAACTGACGACATGGTGTTTTCTATACTTTTCATAAAAATTTATTATATGTCCCATCTGTTACAACTCTTCATCCTATTCAACTCTTGTTTGTTTCCGTAAAAAATAGAGAGCCGAAGAAAGAAAGAGAAAATGCCTACTACAAATTAAGTGTTTATTAATAACGTATTTTACCTGGCCTTTATCTTGATTTTTCAACCTGATTTCTAATTTTTTTTGTTAGTTTTTTTTTTGAGCTTTTGTTAGGTTTTCATGTGTTTTCTTCTTATGTTGGTAAGAAAACAAAAAGAGAAAACTGATGAAGATTTATTGATGTAATCTCAGTTTCTCTCCCTCTCAAATAAATTTAAAAAAAAAAAGAAGAAGGAAAGAGAGGAAAGCTAATAAGGGGACTCACAATTTTTCCACTTTCTTGTGTTTTCTCTCCAAACAAATAGGCTCTAAGTAGTATTCTTCTCTAGAATTATGACACAAGAAGCTCAACCCAATAACAGAGAAGCGATCATTATAGCATCTTGCCAACAAATATTGCCTATCGAGTTTAGCAAGTACAAATCTTGATAGTTGGGTGCATTGTTTAATTGGCAAATAGCATTACTTTCTTTTGATAGTAGAAATGCATGTAAAGAAAATTACACACACACTAAATTTATTCATTTTAATGTTTGTAGCCCACGAAAATCAAAACATTTGATGTTGCTTTTTATTTTGCTACTTTTGTAGATGAGTTTTTAAAAAGTTTGGGCATATGTTCTGAAGAAGAAATAAAAAAGGCTAAGTTAAGAATGTCTCTAGAAAGTATGGAGTTTCATAAGAAAATAAGGAGATATGGAGATCTCTCTCAAATACTATGTACAATTAATACTGTAAAACTAATAGCATTAGACAATAATAGTTCCTAAGATTTAAAAACAAAACGGCATAGAGAAGTCGCACAATTGTGTTAGTATTTGCAGTGTCCCATATTCATTGAAAAAGAATCCAGGCTTTTGGCAGTTTCTTGATACGGAGATGTCTCCTGTTTTTGTTTGGATACAGGTTTTCTATTTCTCTAAGAAGGTACTGATTTGAGCTCGTGTTAGACTAGGATCATCTCAGGTGCCTATATAAACCCCTCAAGGGTAGCCTTTTGAATGTGTGTCAAGAATTCAAAAGAAATTTTAGAATTCCACCATTGAGAGTTTTGAGAGAGATGAAGGTACACCTAGAGGGGGGGTGAATAGGTGTACTGCTAATCTAATGAACTAAATGCGGAAATTAAAACTTAATTGCAGCTACACTTAGTACAACCAACGAGTGTAGCTGAATTCCCGATGAAGGGCTCTGGACTAACTCCTCTTGATTCTTCTGAATAAGAGTTGAGGCGCTATATGAAGCTCTCGTGGTTAAGCACAAGTGAGGCACACACAAACAAGCCAAGCATATAATATATAAAAGAGCAATATGAATAGATGCAAGGCACAAATATAAAGAGAGAGAGAGAGAGAGAGTTAAGAGTCAATGGATCAAACGCAAACAACAAGATGTGTTTCGAGGTTCGAGCACCCAGCTCTACGTCCCCGCCTTCACCGAGAAGGATTTCCAATCCACTAACTTGTCCACCTAGGACTCCCACACAGGGAACCTCCACCGAGGATTTTGGGGCAATACAATAACAGGGAGTACCCTACTCCTCCAACCAATACAATCTCTCACAGAGGCAATGCACAACTAACTCAATCACCACCTCACACAAGAGGGGTAGGCCCTTAGCCAAACAATCACAATCCACCTCTTCACAAAGAGGGATACAAATTCAACACCAACTTCACCTCTCACTAGAGGGAGCAATACACAATCTCAACCTCTCACTAGAGGGAGCCAACCACCACTCCAAATCAACCTCTACCCAAGAGGGATATCAACAAATAAGGAGGGTAACAACAAGGTGGTATATTTCAACCACAAACAATTTCTTCCACAAAATAAAGATCCTATAGATAGGATAGAATGATATGGCTCAAGTGTGAAAAACAAAGTATTTTTGACAAAGAAAATCACTTGGGAAAATCTCCAAATAGATATAGAATTTTTAGACAAAAACAAATTCCCGAAAGACTATTTTCTTTGAAAATAAAAACACTTTTAAAAATAAATGAAGATAAGAATTTGAAGCTCTAAAAACTCCTTTTGAAACTTGAAATAAACACTAGAAACTCTAAAAAATTTTGGCTCTTAAAACTTGTTGAAAAACACCTTTCAATGGAGTATATATAGCCCCATGGAAAAAACTAGCCGTTGGGCTGATTTTCAGCCTTGGCGGCTGGCGGTCGACCGCCAATGGTCAAAAATTTGACCGTTGGAGCCCTCTAGTCGACTGTCGATCGTGCCAATCCAGAGAGCAATTTACTCTCTGGCCGGTCGACCGCTCGGTCGACCGTCCAAGCCTTACGGTCAACCGGTCCGGTCGACCGCCCCCACCCAAGAGTGGGGTACTTGCAGTCGGTCGACCCCCCGGTCGACCGGCCCAAGTGGCTGGACAGCGTGAACGTTTTGTGCACGTCAGTCGACCGGTCCGGTTGACCGTCCGGTCGACCGCCAGAGCCTGGCAGGTAGCATTAAGGGACAGAAAACTTGGGTTTTTAATATCCTAAAAAATCCCATAAATTCTCTAAAAATTCACAAAAATAAGTTCAGTATAATACTTTAAAAATCAAACATGTGTAAAAAATTTCAACACATATTTCAAACTTTTTGAACCATTTTTGTGTTCTGAAAATTTTGCCGAAAACCAAAATCCGTATTTTCTAAAACTTGAATTTTTCAAATGAAAATACGTTTTGCCAAAACTTATCAAATACAAAAACATGATATATAAACAACTTTAAGCATGTTGTATATGGATATAATCCAATATACATGAGAAGATATATATATCAATTTTTTTGACAATAATTCTAAAAACAAGTTTTGTTAAAACACAAAACCTAAATACATGAATAGGTATGTCAAACTAAGTTTATTATATGAAGCATACATGTATATAGAATGAATCTAATATACATAAAACCATGTAAACTTGTTTTGGTATAATATTTATTCATGAAAACCAAGCTCGGTTAAACCAAAAAACAAAAACCGATAAACATGAAACTAGAAACACGTGTGTGTGTGTTGTGAACTTGAGCATATCACACTATCTAATCTTTACACATGGATCTAAAACATAAACTAAACTATGTACCGAAGTCTTCTTGATGAACTCCATCTTCAAGCAGACTCGATCCAAACGATGATCCACCGAGCTTGACTCCAACGAGTGCTATATATGATCTTCATGCTCGGGCTCTTGAATCACCATGTGAGAAGCTCCAAAACTCCTTTGTTGAAGCTAATCACCTACTAATATCTTGGTTAGAAATCTGAAACTAAATATCACAAGATTATTAGTAAACATAACTACATGAGTTAATCATCATCAAAACTAGAGTGGAAGGCCTCTGGGCCAACAATCTCCCCCTTTTTGATGATGACAAAACTCATGGAGTTATATATGCATGGATTAAAGTTAAGCTTCAAGGAAGCTCCCCCTTAACACATGCATAGCAATAAACAATAAGATATGCAATAAATACTAAACATGACTATGTATAAAATAATGAAATGAACATGCTCTTGATACCAAACTAAAACATGAATATGCATAAACATGCTTTACCAAACTTTTTAAAATAAATTCTTTTTCCCTTTTTTAAATACATTCTCTTGATACCAATCAATTAAAAAATTAATCAATCAATAGAAGCTCTTGATACCAAAAAAAATGAAAACTCAACAATATGCATATAAAAACTCAATCAATACATGCTCTTCTCCCCCTTTTTGTCAATCATCAATAAAGGGGTCAAAGAAAACAATGTTCTCGCCTTTTTTTGTCAAAAACAAAAATCAATAAAGGGGTGGCATAAACAAGTTAATAAAAAGATATATGCGATATACATTCATGAAGAGGAAGACGCTAAGTTAACTTCCCTACATATATGCATTACATGAAGAAGGGATGACAAGCCCTAACTCACATAACGCATAATATGTAATGCATGAGAGGAGATGTGAAGCTCCCCCTACACACGTGTATCGCATAAAGAAGAGTTGTCAAGCTCCTCAATATAAGATACACTCAACATGAATCTATATGTAGAAGAGATGTTAAGCTCCCTTGCATATAGGCAATATAAATCAAAATATTTTTAATTTTCTTGAAACCAATTGAAAGTAAACAAATAAACATCTTGATACCAATTGTAAGTATTTTCATTTTGAATATATGATACCAAATTAAAATCAAAATCATTTTTCAATTATTTTCATCATAAAGTATGGGAGTGAAAATTAAAGGTAAATCAAATACCAATTGAAAGATGAAATATGAATTTTCTCCTCCTTTATGAAATACCAAATAAAACGATGCATAAGCTTGTATAGATATCAATTGAAAACTAATCAATTGAAACATAGTCATTAAAAAATCAAGCTTAGCATAACCAAAATTGTGTTTTCATATATATATCTTTGAGCACAAATAAAGCATATATATGTATGAAAAGTTAGATACCA
The DNA here is from genome assembly GCA_038442645.1 of Agave tequilana. Taxonomy (NCBI): domain Eukaryota; kingdom Viridiplantae; phylum Streptophyta; class Magnoliopsida; order Asparagales; family Asparagaceae; genus Agave; species Agave tequilana. Next base: position 20,735 of record JAVJIF010029651.1, on the reverse strand, counting down.
ATCGAAATTGATACTATATGAAGTGTAAGCATACATAGATATAAACATATATATGAGTATACAAAAGAAATGTCAATATTGATACCAATTGAAACGATCCAATGATACTAATTGAAATAATAATAAGATCAAGTGTATAACTCATATTACCTTCCACCCATTTCATGCACAAGTTTAAAATGATTTTCAATATGAACATACAAGGCATGGTCGCCCAACCAACCGCCCTTGATAGGTAGGGGTTTTCAAAAATAGGTTTGAAAATATAGTATGTTTGAAAACTCTACCAAATGAAGAATACGAACTAGTTATAGAAAAAATTTGTAAACTAGTACGAAATCCTTCAAGAAAGGAATAAAATAAAATTATTTTTCATGAAACATGAAATTCACATGAAAGCCAACACTCAAAGTCAATGAAGCATGAATATGACTCATAAAAACAAAGCATGAGTAAACAAGAAGGTGAGTGTACAAATAAAATGTGAAGAACATAATCATGAAAGGTAGGCAATAAGCTCAATTGAAATTCCTTTAAACATGAAAACATGAAAATTGTCAAGAACTAAATTTTCATTAAAAACAATTTATACTTCAAGGCACATGTATGTTTTGTACAAACTAACGTATACATACATATCCAAAACATAACGAGTCCACAAAAGTATATGCGTGAAGGCAAGTGGCTCAAAGGATGTATATGTATAATCAATAGTTTAGACAAGATAGATATAAACATGAAGTTAAATATAAAAAAACATGAAAACATGTTTACAAGTCAAATGCATGAATCATCAAAACTAGGCTATACTAATACATCTAATGAACACAAATGAGCGCTCAAGCACAAACATGTAATAATCTATTTGTGGCTCACTAGTTGTACAAGTATATATCCAAGTCTTAATGAAAACAAACATCTAAACATATATTCAAATCATGAAGCATCAAAATCAAAACAAAAATTCATATGATCATTATGTCAAAAACACATGCATTAGATTCATGATATACGTGATAGTTAAATCATGGAGAGAACACAAAATATGAGTCCATATTAAACATGGGTGTCTCAAATAACTAATCATGTATAACACTAATCTAATAAACATGGCATATGACATAATGAATATTAAAAACATGTCATGCTAGAAATCAACAATATGAAAAGCATGTAAACAATAAATTGGAGTTAGAGATCGTTACCAAAACCTAAAAGGCAACTCTCCAAGTCTCCAAAACAAGGTGGTCCTCCCACCAAACTACCCTTGAAAGTGATGCATCCAAATAGTAATCTTTAAGCTCGGAACGCATCTATCTCAAGGCACCATTACTCTCACGTCATGCGAGAGCCCACACCTACATCAAATACAGTAGGGGTGGCCTTTGGTACCCACACTCTTTTGGGTCCATGAGGGTTAGTACCTTTCCTAACCCAAACAAACTTAGTTGCTAAATTTGCATCAAGTATACGATCATAACAAAGCTTAGCAAGGTGGCCCTTACGTCCATAATGTGTACAAGTGTATACATGAGCATACATAGTATTGTGTACATGAACGTGTGAAGCATGTGTATGTCGTGGATGGTGTGCATGCAAAGATGAAACTTATTTCTTTCGAATCAAAGATTCCAAGCGTGTATGGTTCAAAGCACATTGGCTCATAGTGGAGCCCAAATAATCCACACTCTTCTTAAGCATACAAATATCATTTTCAATTGTGGAAGAAGAGGTGCATGCAATAGGTGAGCTAGATGGTAAAGCTACACTAGCATGACAAACATGTGAATCTATATCAATTTTCAAAGATTCATTTTTCTTTAAACAAACTTCTAAATCCTTTGAAATTGAAGCAATTTTTATTTTCAAAGAATCATTCTCTTTTACAACAAAATCAAGTTTTGAAGATATAATTTTATTTTTCTTCAAAACATCATTACAATCATTTCTATTTTTCAAAATCTCGTTTTCTTTTAGGGTAAGGTCTAGTTGAGATTTAAGTGAGTCACGTTCACTAGACATCTCTTCCTTCTCTTGCAAAACCAAATCAAGTTTAGAAGACAAATTTTCATTTTCTTTATTTAAAGCAAAAGTCTTCTTTTTCAAAATACTTTTCTAACAATTTTTCACACACAATAGAAAGTTCTTCATTTAAAGCATTTAGATCCACATAATCATCACATGAAGAACTAGCATCATTACTATCTAATTGAGTTTCGAGTATGGCTCAAGGGAGTCATTCCCTTGGACCATATAGCATTGTTGCTCGGATTCTCCACTAGATTCATCCTCTACAATAGTTGGCGTTTCAAGCTTGGAGGTGGTCAACTTATTTCACACTACAAAGGCGAAATCACAGTTAGAAACAATAGAAAGATATTCTTTATTAAGCGTGCTTCTAAGTGCCTCAAGGGCTTGTGCATTGGCCTCTAATTGATCGCTATTACCAAGATAGGATTTCTTGGTAGCGACAAGAAAAACATGCAAGCCTAGGGTTTTCTAATACATGGACATCCTAAATTTCCACATGTCAATGTTGGAGACATCAAACATGGGAGGTGACAAGCAATCCATGAGTGTGTGTAAACAATATAAATGTGCAAATGCAAATGATAGATTAGCTAACCAAGATCACACTCCTACGTAGTTAAACCAAATATCATGAGCGTAGGCTCTGATACCAATTGAAGGTACACCTAGAGGGGGGTGAATAGGTGTACGGCTAATCTAATAAACTAAATGCGGAAATTAAAACTTAATTGCAACTACACTTAGTGCAACCAACGAGTGTAGCCGAATTCCCGGTGAAGGGCTCTGGACTAACTCCTCTTGATTCCTCTGAATAAGAGTTGAGGCGTTATATGAAGCTCTCGTGGTTAAGCACAAGTGAGGCACATACAAACAAGCCAAGCATATAATATATGAAAGAGCAATATGAATAGATGCAAGGCACAAATATAAAGAGAGAGAGTTAAGAGCCAATGGAAAACGCAAAAAACAAGATGTGTTTCGAGCACCCAGCTCTACGTCCTCGCCTTCACCGAGAAGGATTTCAATCCACTAACTTGTCCACCTAGGACTCCCACATAGGGAACCTCCACCGAGGATTTTGGGGCAATACAATAACAGGGAGTACCCAACTCTTCCAACCAATATAACCTCTCACAGAGGCAATGCACAACCAACTCAATCACCACCTCACACAAGAGGGGTAGGCCCTTAGCCAAACAACCACAATCCACCTCTTTATAAAGTAGGATACAAATCCAACACCAATTCCACCTCTCACTAGAGGGAGCAATACACAATCTCAATCTCTCACTAGAGGGAGCCAACCACCACTCCAAATCAACCTCTACCCAAGAGGGATATCAACAAAGAAGGAGGGTAACAACAATGTGGTAAATTTCAACCACAAACAATTTCTTCCACAAAATAAAGATCCTATAGATAGGATAGAATGATATGGCTCAAATGTGGAAAACAAAGTGTTTTTGACAAAGAAAATCACTTGGGAAAATCTCCAAATAGATATAGAATTTTTAGACCAAAAATAAATTCCCAAAAGACTATTTTCTTTGAAAATAAAAACACTTTTAAAAACAAATGAAGATAAGAATTTGAAGCTCTAAAAACTCCTTTTGAAACTTGAAATAAACACTAGGAACTCTGAAAATTTTTGGCTCTTAAAACTTGTTGAAAAACACCTCTCAATGGGGTATATATAGCCCCATGGAAAAAACTAGCGTTGGGCTGATTTTCAGCCTTGGCGGCTGGCGGTCGACCGGCCCGGTCGACCGCCAATGGTCAAAAATTTGACCGTTTGAGCCCTCCGGTCGACCGCCCGGTCGACCGTGCCAATCCAGAGAGCAATTTTCTCTCTGGACGGTCGACTGCTCGGTCGACCGTCCAAGCCTTACGGTCGACCGGTCCGGTCGACCGCCCCCACCCGAGAGTGGGGTACTTGCAGTCGGTCGACTTCCCGGTCGACCGGCCCAAGTGGCTGGCCAGCGTGCACGTTTTGTGCACGTCGGTCGACCGGTCCGGTCGACCGACTCTGGGTCCGGTCGACCGCCAGAGCCTGGCAGGCAGCATTAAGGGACAGAAAACTTGGGTTTTTAATATCCTAAAAAATCCCATAAATTCTCTAAAAATCCACAAAAATAAGTTCAGTATAATACTTTGAAAATCAAACATGTGTAAAAATTTTCAACACATATTTCAAACTTTTTGAACCATTTTTGTGTTATGAAAATTTTGCCGAAAATCAAAATCCGTATTTTCTAAAACTTGGATTTTTCAAATGAAAATACGTTTGTCCAAAACTTATCCAAATACAAAAACATGATATTTAAAAAACTTTAAACATGTTGTATATGGATATAATCCAATATACATGAGAAGATATATATCAATGTTTTTGACAATAATTCTAAAAACAAGTTTTGTTAAAACACTAAAACTAAATACATGAATAGGTATGTCAAACTAAGTTTATTGAAGATATGAAGCATACATGTATATAGAATGAATCTAATATACATAAAACCATGTAAACTTGTTTTGATATAATATCTATTCATGAAAACCAAGATCGGTTAAACCAAAACCGAAAACCGATAAACACGAAACTAGAAACACGTGTGTGTGTTGTGAACTTGAGCATATCACACTATCTAATCTTTACACATGAATCTAAAATATAAACTAAACTATGTACCGAAGTCTTCTTGATGAACTCCGTCTTCAAGCTGACTCGATCCGAACGGTGATCCACCGAGCTTGACTCCAACGAGTGCTATATATGATCTTCATGCTCGGGCTCTTGAATCACTATGTGAGAAGCTCCAAAACTCCTTTGTTGAAGTTAATCACCTACTAATATCTTTGTTAGAGATCTGAAACTAAACATCACAAGATTATTAGTAAACCTACATGAGTTAATCATTATCAAAACTAGAGTGGAAGGCCTCGGGGCCAACAAGAGATCTCATTGTAACTTTTGTATTTTCTTCAATAAATATTTCTCCCCTTCTCCCCTTAGACGTAAGCGCATTGCTGAACCACGTTAAATCTTGTGTTTCTTGGTTGTGTGGTGATTGCTTGCTAGTGGTAGATCTTTTACGCTTCTGCTTCTGTTGTCAATTCTTTGACTTGGTGTTCCTCTGTTATTTGATTGGTAATAGATCATCAACAATTGGTATCAGAGCGATTACTAGCAAGATGACCACGACAGCCAAGTTCGAGGTGGAGAAATTTGACGGAAAGTCCAACTTCTTGTTGTGGAAGATGCGTGTAACATCGTTAATCGTGAAGGAGGGCAAATGTAAGGCCCTGTTTGGTATTGAGAAGAAGTCATCGAAGATAAAGGATGATGAGTGGAACGACATTGACTTCCGCGCAAAGGCGACAATCATACTGTGCTTATCAGATGAGATCTTCTACAACGTGATGAACGAGGAGACAACTGCTAGTCTTTGGTGTATGCTGAAGAACATGTACATGACAAAGAGTTTGTCGAATAAGCTCTTCATGAAGAAGCAGTTATATATCCTTCGGATGAAGGTGAAAAACACCTAGAGGGGGAGTGAATAGGTGTTAATGCTAATCTAATAATCTTTTTAAACAAGTATGTGTATATGATGCAAACGGTCACTCAAAATAAGAAATTGAAGCCGAATTCCCCGTGAAGGGCTCTAGAACTTCTCCTCTTTGATTCCTCTAGATTATGAGTTAAGGCGTGTAATTGCTTTCTTGTTGAGATGAGTAAAGACCAGAAAATGCAAGTAATGAAATGGATGCAATAATGAAGTGCACACAAGAGATATCACAAGATAGAAATGTAAAGCAATAAAAAGGCAATAAGGAAATCAATCGCAAACACAAGGGATTTATTTCGAGGTTCGAGCCACCGCTCTACGTCCCCCCTTCACCACCGTGAAGGGTTTTCACTATATCCACCGAGGAAATACAAGAGTTCTACTGAAGACCGGAGTACCGAACTCCCACCAATCCAACCTTCTACACAAGATGGATCTCAACACAAGATAGAACAAGTAGCAAGGTGATCAACAAGACCAAAAACTTCTCTCTTACAACTTCCTTATAGAATGAGAAGGATTTTTGGCTCAAGAAGTGTAGTGAGAAAAATTCAGTTGTAAAGTAGTAATAAATAGCTTGAAACACAACTGAAAAATAGTAACCAAGAATGCACCTAGAAAATTGAAAGCTTTGAAAACTTTTCTTTCTTTTGAAACTTGAAAACAATGGGTTTTTTTCTTGATTTTTGCAAGTGACCAATGCCATCTATTTATAGAGATTAGAGGAGATCTAATTATCATTATAACTAGCTAAATAGGTCTGAAAATAGCCTGCAAAATTTTCAGAAATAGCTGACACACAATTCCTAATCAAATCTATGACACAAAAATCAGAAAAGTAGCCGTTGGGGCTGCTGGCGGATGTCGGTTGACCGGCCCGGTCGACCGGCAGTCCATTGGCAAACTAGCCATTGGACTCGGTCGACCAGTCGGTCAACCGGTAGGCTAAACAAAAACAATTCTTTATTCTGCCGGTCGACTGGCCCGGTCGACCGACAAAACCCGAGAGCAAAGGACTTTCAGTCGGTCGACCGGTCCGGTCGACCGGCAGACGTGCACAAACGTGCACGCCAAGTCCACAAGGCCTGGTCGACCGGTGCGGTCGACCGATCAAGCCTGAAATGGATCCGGTCGACCGTTGGGCCTGAAACAGGATTTTTCTAGGAAAAATTTGAACTTTAAAAAATTTTCAAGATAATTTTGTAAGGCTATATGATTAAGTATCATGCTATAAAGGTTGGTATACATGATATAAACAAGATGTAAAATTATAAAATAATTTGAGTCATGTATAACCATCAAGACATGAACCTAAATCAATTACCCAAAACAAAAATCGTATTTTGAAAAATGAAGGTGTGTGTGTGTTTTCTTGAGCCAACTTATCATAACCTCATTCTTAACAAACTAATTCTTATAAAGGTTCTAGGTGACTATAAGGTCTTCAAATTAGGGCTTCTCTATGGAATGTTGCATAGCTTGAATCCTTGAACCCGAATTGAGTCATCTTGAGTCAAAAGAACCCGAATTGAGTCATCATAAGGGAAGAACACAACTTGAATCCATAGAACCCTAAAACACACTTAAACACTAAAATATGATTAGTACAAATAAATATATATGTTTTGTAATCATCAAAATTCAAATTCCGGGTGATTGTAACCTTGGGCCAACAATCTCCTTTTTGATGATGACAAAACATATTAGTTATTTAAAAAAATGAGAAAAATGGGAAGGAGCTTGGAGGCTCCCCCTCAAATCATGCTATATATGAAAGTAAAAACTTGGCAAGAAAGACATATTGCTCAAACAAACAATAACTAAAAAATGAATCTTTTATAACTCAAAATCCAAAACTTAAAACTCAAAACTCAAAAACTAACTTGTTATAGCTTAAAACTCAAAACTCAAAATTAACTTGTTATAACTAAAACTCAAAACTAACTTGTTATAGCTTAAAACTCAAAACTAACTTTTTCTCCCCCTTTTTGTCATACATCAAAAAGGGTAAACATTGTAAAAAAAAAAAAAAAAAATTTCTTCATGATTCCATAACACAAACATTCAATTCACCACAAATAAAAGAAAATCTAGCATAGTCTAGTGGTTTTGTAAAAATATCAGGAAGTTGAAAATCGGTAGAAACATATTCAATATCACCTTTCTCATAATGATCTCGAAGAAAGTGATACCGAATGTCAATGTGCTTAGTCTTACTATGTTGATTTGCATTTTTAGTCATATGAATAGTACTAGTATTATCACAAAATATTTTAATATGGTCAAAATGCAAATCATAGTCAAGGAGAGTATGTTTCATCCAAAGAACTTGTGCATAACAAGCTCCGGCCGCAACATACTCCGCCTCGGCGGTTGAGAGGGCTACAGAATTTTGTTTCTTGGAAGACCATGAAACAAGACAATTACCGAGAAATTGACATGTTCCATTTGTACTCTTCCTATCCACTCTACGATCCGTATAGTCGGCATCCGAAAAACTCGTCATGAAAAATTGTCCGGTCTTTGGATACCACAAACCCATTTCAATTGTGCCCTTAAGGTATCTAATAATGTGTTTTACCACAATCAAATGGGACTCTTTAGGACACGATTGAAATCGAGCACAAAGACATACACAAAACATAATGTCTGGCCTACTAGCCGTTAAATACAACAAGCTATCAATCATGCTACGATAAAGCTTAATGTCTACACTTGTACCTTGTTCATCCTTTTCAAGCTTTGTGGTGGTAGCCATGGGAGTTTTACTTGTCTTAGCCCCTTCAAGCCCAAATCTCTTGATAAGTTCCTTCGTATACTTGGCTTGATTGATGAAGTTCCCATCCTTCATTTGCTTGATTTGGAGACCAAGGAAATAGTTAAGCTCGCCCATCATAGACATCTCAAATTCCTCCTATAATAAGATCCTTGGGATGATGTGGATTGTATCTCCAATCTTTTGAAAGTGGTTGAGTAGTCTCCACTTCAACTTCTTGAATTTCATTTCCTTAATCCTCATTTTCTTGAACTTCATTACCTTCATCACCCTTTGGCATCTCTTCAAGAGTAGGTGAGTCATTCAAAGTAATTTGCTCCATGTCTTCATATAAGGAATCTATTTTTATAACATTCTCAACAAACACATTAGATTCCTCAAACTTTACATGTATAGATTCTTCAATAGTCAAGGAGGACTTATTGAAAACTCTATAAGCTTTACTAGTATTAGAGTAACCAATAAAAATTGCTTCATAAGACTTTGCATCAAATTTACCTAAATTATCTTTAGTATTCAAAATAAAACATTTACAACCAAAAACTTTAAAGTATGAAACATTTGGCTTTCTAGAAAAATAGATCTCAAAAGATATTTTTGAAGTATTTTTACATAAGAAAACTCTATTTGATATGTAGTAAGATGTGTTAACGGCCTCGGCCCATAGATAATGAGGGAGACCATATTCATTTATCATTGTCCTAGCCATCTCTTGTAATGTACGATTTTTCCTCTCAATGACTCTATTTTGTTGTGGAGTTCTAGGACAAGATAGTTCATGCTTAATTCCATATTCTTCACAAAAAGTGGTAAAGGGTTGGTTATTGAATTCACCACCTCTATCACTTCTTATTCTTAAAATAGAAGAATCTTTTTCCTTTTCAACTCTTTTCTTAAAGGCTTGAAATATGAAAAGGCTTGATTTTTGTATTCTAAAAAGAAAACCCAAGTAAAACGCGAGAAATCATCAACTAAAACAAAAGCAAAACGATTCCCACTTAGACTTTTGGTTTGAGTAGGACCAAACAAATCCATATGGATCAACTCCAAGGGTCGTGATGTCATGATATCCTTGATTGACTTGAAAGAGGACTTGGTTTGTTTCCCAAGTTGGCAGGCATCGCAAATGCGGTCCTTTTTAAAGTTCAAGTAAGGAATACCTTTCACGATTTCCTTGTTGTTAATCTAGATAGATGATCAAAAGAAATGTGGCCTAATCTCTTATGCCACAACCAAGAGTCATCATCGAGGGCTTTCAAACAAGTAGCATTGCATAGCATATTAGACATGTCAATCATGTATACATTGCTTTCATGAAATCCGGAAAATATGCATGCATTGGATTGTCTATCAATAACTCTACATGCTAGGTTATCAAAAACAACATCAAAACCTTTGTCACAAAGTTGACTAACACTCAAGAGATTATGCTTGAGGCCATCAATTAAAACAATATTTTCTATTAAAGGAGATGTACCAAGTTTAACATTACCAATACTAATGATCTTTTCCTTGGCGTCATCTCCGAAGGTGACGGTGCCACCTTCATGGTATCTTGATAGGGTTGCAAAGTTGTTGATATCCCAAGTCATGTGCCTTGAGCAACCACTATCAAGATACCACAACCCTTTACGTCGTTGGGCCTTGGAAAGTACCTACATCATTTAACAAATTTGTTGACTTTGGTACCCAAACTTTCTTGGGTCCTTGAAAGTTAGTATTTCGAACCCAAACATGATTATGTGATGCATTAAGCCTATCATAGCAAAATTTAACCAAATGACCTTTACGGTCACAATATGTGCATGAAAAGACTTTACCATACATGAATGCATGATGTGTGTGTGTGTGGTGTGGGCATGTTTAGGGCGCTTGGCATGATGTAAAGGTTGTGATTTATGGACATGAGCATGAATAGCATGTGAATGTTTCTTTGGGACTTGTTTCTTAGGAAACATAGCCTCTAGTCTACTTTTATCAAATTCACATTTCTTCAAAACTACTCCTAATGAATCAATTTTCTCTTTTAGCATGGAAATTTCATTTTCATCAATTTGTAGAAATTTACCTTTGCAAGAAATTTTATAGTTATCAAAGTCCTTTTGTGTAGAAACAAGAGTAGAAAGCAATTCATCCTTTTCTTTTGTAAGAGTGAAAACTTTGTGATTGAGAGATTCATTTTTCTTTTTCATTTTCAAGTATTTTTTTTGAGAAAATCATAGTTATGAGATAGTTCTTCAAAAGTTTCTCTTAGTTCATCCATGGATAGATCACAATCAATGGAAATATCGGGAGTTACCTTACTTGTGCTCTCATTTGCCATGAAGCACATGTTGGCGGTGTCAACTTTCTCATCGGATTCACTCTCTGAATCCCAAGTAGCCTTTAAAGCTTTCTTTTTGTATGGCTTCTTGGAGGTGGAGGGTTTGGCTCTTTCCGGACATTCCGCAACAATGTGACATGGTTTCTGGCAATTGAAGCAAACGATTTTCTTCTCTTCTTTACCTTGCCACCTCCTTCTATTTTAGAACTTTGCCTTGTTGTACATTCTCCGAACGTTCTTTACAAGAAGAGAAAGATCTTCATCATCCTCTTCTTCATCACCGTCGTCGGAGTAGGTGGAAGAACTCTTGAAGGCAATAACTTTCTTCTTGGAAGGAGCCATTTCTTCTCTTGCTTTTCTTTCCATCTCATGGGTCTTGAGGTTCCCAATGAGACCTATAAGCTCCATCTCTTCCGTGTCATTGAGTTCCTTCAAAGTAGTGGCTTTGACTTCCCAAGATGGAGGGAGTGCATGAATGATTTTCCTCACTCTTTGGTCGTTGTCAATGACGTCACCTAAAGAAGAAAGTCCATTAGTAATCTTTGTAAATTTAGTAACCATATCATCTATGGTTTCATTCTCTTGCATAAAAAAATTTTCATATTGGGAACGAAGAAGGTCTATTTTTGCCCTCTTTACTTGTGAAGTTCCCTCATGAGTGACAAGCAAGTGAGTCCAAATCTCATGGGTGGATTTGCAATGAATGACTCAAGAAATATCACCGTCATTAAGAGCTTGAAGTAAGGCATAGTGTGCCCTACCATTAGCGTCAAACTCTTTAGTGTCAATATCAGACCAAGTGTTCTCATCACCGGTGGGTGCACTAAATGGTTTGGTCACCGCCTTTGCAACCCGGCTTCCTACGGATTGCAAAAACACGGTCATCTTAACCTTCCATATGGGAAAGTTAAGGCCATCAAACTTGGGTGGGGTCTTAATTCCTTCGGCCATTTTAATAAGTGTATGAGGATGAAAAAATGAATAGTGATTAGCAATATAGGATCTCTCTAAGGTTGTTAAGCCAAGAGCCTAGAGAACAAATCTCTGATACCAATTGAAAAACACCTAGAGGGGGGTGAATAGGTGTTAATGCTAATCTAATAATCTTTTTAAACAAGTATGTGTATATGATGCAAACAGTCACTCAAAATAAAAAATTGAAACTGAATTCCCCGTGAAGGGCTCTAGAACTTCTCCTCTTTGATTTCTCTAGATTATGAGTTGAGGCGCGTAATTGTTTTCTTGTTGAGATGAGTAAAGACCGAAAAATGCAAATAATGAAATGGATGCAATAATGAACTGCACACAAGAGATATCACAAGATAGAAATGTAAAGCAATAAAAAGGCCATAAGAAAATCAATCGCAAATACAAGGGATTTATTTTGAGGTTCGAGCCACCGCTCTACGTCCCCGCCTTCACCACCGTGAAGGGTTTTCACTATATCCACCGAGAAAATACAAGAGGTCTACCAAAGACCGGAGTACCGAACTCCCACCAATCCAACCCTCTACACAAGAGGGATCTCAACACAAGATAGAATAAGTAACAAGGTGATCAACAAGACCACAAACTTCTCTCTTACAACTTCTTTATAGAATGAGAAGGATTTTTGGCTCAAGAAGTATAGTGAGAAAAATTCAGTTGTAAAGTAGTAATAAATAGCTTGAAACACAACTGAAAAATAGTAACCAAGAATGCACTTAGAAAATTGAGAGCTTTGAAAACTTTTCTTTCTTTTGAAACTTGAAAACAATGGGTAGTTTTCTTGATTTTTGTAAGTGACCAATGCCATCTATTTATATGGATTAGAGGATATCTAATCATCATTATAACTAGCTAAATAGGTCTGAAAATAGCCTGCAAAATTTTCAGAAATAGCTGACACACAATTCCCAATCAAATCCAAAACATAAAAAATCAGAAAAGTAGCCGTTGGGGCTGCTGGAGGCTGTCGGTCGACCGGCAGGCCATTGGCAAACTAGCTGTTGGACTCGGTCGACCGGTAGGCTAAACAAAAACAATTCTTTGTTCTCTCGGTCGACTGGCCCAGTCGACCGACAAAACCCGAGAGCAAAGGACTTTCAGTCGGCAGACGTGCACAAACGTGCACGCCAAGTCGACCGGTTGCGGTCGACCGATCAAGCCTGAAATGGATCCGGTCGACCGTCCGGTCGACCGTTGGGCCTGAAACAGGATTTTTCTAGGGAAAATTTTGAACTTTAAAAAATTTTCAAAATAATTTTGTAAGGCTATATGATTAAGTATCATGCTATAAAGGTTGGTATACATGATATAAAAAAGATGTAAAATTATAAAATAATTGAGTCATGTATATCCATCAAGACATGAACCTAAATCAATTACCTAAAACAAAAACCGTATTTTAAAAAATGAAGGTGTGTGTGTGTTTTCTTGAGCCAACTTATCATAGCCTCATTCTTTAACAAACTAATTCTTACAAAGGTTTTAGGTGACTACAAGGTCTTCAAATTAGGGCTTCTCCATGGAATGTTGCATAACTTGAATCTTTGAACCCGAATTGAGTCATCTTAAGTCAAAAGAACCCGAATTGAGTCATCATAAGGGAAGAACACAACTTGAATCCATAGAACCCTGAAACACACTTAAACACTAAAATATAATTAGTACAAATAACTATATATGTTTTATAATCATCAAAACTCAAATTCTGGGTGATTGTAACATTGGGCCAACAGAAGGAAGGTACGCCTATTCTATAATATCTTAATACTTTTAATAGAATTTTAAGCGACTTATTAGCTCTAGAGGTTAAGCTAGAAGAAGAAGACAAAACTCTTCTGTTACTCTTTTCTCTTCCCTCAAGTTATGATCACTTAGCAACCACCTCATATATGGTAAGGAGATCTTAGAGTTAGAAGATGTCAGGCAGATACTTCAGAACAATAAGCTGATGAAGAAGACAGATTCTACGGAGAAGGCCTCAGGATTATTTGTCAAGCGCCAGAGGGGAAGATCAAAGAGTAGGGGACCCATAAGAGATCCGAGGCTTCTAGCAGTTTTTTTGCTACTTTTGCAAGAAACCAAGGCATATCAAGAAAAATTGTATGAAATACAAGAAAATACTGAAAAGAAAAGGCGACAAAGATTCTGATGGGGCTAGTACAAGTAAAAAATCAAATCAAGATAGAATTGTCAAAAAAGCAGATGAGGATTCATGTGATGTTTTGACAGTTGAGTCAGGAAAAGATAAATACTCAGATGCTTGGTTACTTGACCCAGGATGCATATATCACATTGCCCAAAAGAGAGTGCTTCGGTACTTACAAGCTTTACGATGAAGGATCTGTCCTGATGGGAAACGACATCGTGTGTAAGACTGTTGGCATCGGCAATATCTGTAGGACAGGTTCGAACCCTCATAAACGTTCAACATGTTCTGAATTTAAAGAAGAATCTTCTTTCGTTGGGAGCTTTGAAAGCTCGTGGGTAAAAGTTTTCTGAAGCAGATGGAGCAATCAAAGTTACTAGAGGCTCCATGACGATTCTCAAAGGAGCGCGGACAGCAAACTTGTACAAGTTGATGGGAAGCATTATTATTGGTGATGCTTCAACAAAAATAGAGAAGGAGATGCTACAAGACTTTGGCACATACATCTTGGACACATGAGCGAGAGAAGTCTTCAAGTCCTACAAAAAAGGAGTGCTCTACCAGGTATCAAATATTGCAAACTTAATCTTTATAAATTTTACATTATCGGTAGACAACGTAGAGTAACTTTCTTTACATCTCAGCACAAGACAAAGGGCTTGCTAGATCTCATACACGCGGATGTGTGGGGACCTTCGCCAGTAGCATCCATTGGAGGTGCTAGGTACTATGATACTTTTATAGATGATTTTTAAGAAAAGTTTGGCTATACTTCTTGAAGTAGAAATCGAAAGTATTTCAGAAGTTCAAGGAGTGAAAACTTTGGTGGTAAATCAGACGGGACGGAAGGTAAAAGTCTTGAGGTCCGATAATGGAGGCGAGTACACCTCAAAAGAATTCAAAGACTACTTAGCAAGTAAGGGCATCAAACACTAGCTAAGTATTTCAGGACGACCAAAACAAAATGTAGTAGCAAAGCGTATAAATCGGACACTTATAGAGCGTGCCCGCAGTATCAGATTACAGGCTGACATATCAGAAGGATTTTGGGCAGAGGTGGTGAATCATGCGAGTTATCTGGTAAAATATCACCATCAATAGCTATTGATCTTCAGATCGCATAGGAGATATGGCGAGGAGTATCGGTGGATTATTCAACCCTACAGACTTTCGGTTACCCGACATATAGTTTGGTTGATAGTCATAAACGAAAAAAACTAGAGTTCAAGTCTGAGAAGTGTATCTTCATCGGGGTTCACCAAAGGAGTCAAGGGTTTCAAACTTTGGGATTCTGAGAAAAAGAGTGTCTTTACTAGCAGAGATGTGGTCTTTGATGAAGATTCAATGTTGCGAAAAAAGTCAGAGAGGGAGGATAAAGTGCAAGTGGAGCTTCAGACAGTTAGGCAGCAGACACTCAAAAAAAGGGAGTCAAGTTTTCACATAAGGCCCAAAGGGTTAGAAGAGGACTCCTCAGATTCAGATGGAGACAGACAGGAGGCTACTCAAGAGCAACCTAGACCGTTAAGGCGGTCAGTCAGAGTTATGGTGCCACCAACAAGGTATGGCTGGGATGAAGATCATGTCTCTTTCGCATTAGTAACAGAAACAGGAGAACCTGACCGTTACAGAGAAGCAATCGTGATAGATGACCACGACAAGTGGATTACGGCCATGGAGAAAGAGGATGAAGTCTTTGGATAGAAACCAAACATGGACGTTAGTCGATCTTCCAAAGGACTCCAAGGCAATAGATTGCAGATGGGTCTTTCACAAGAAGGATAATGAGCAATACAAGGTAAGGTTAGTTACCAAAGGATATGCTAAGGAGGGTATTGACTACAATGAGATTTTCTCTCCTGTAGTCAAGCATACATCTATTCGGATATTATTGGCGATAGTTGATCAGTTTGATCTAGAGTTATAGTAGATGGATGTTAAAACAGCGTTTCTGCACGATGAGCTGGAGAAAGAGATATACATGAAACAAGCTGAAGGTTACATTCAGAAAGGTAAAGAAAATAAGGTGTGTCTTCTAAAGAAGTCTTTCTATGAACTTAAGCAGTCTTCCAGACAGTGGTACAAATGGTTCGACTCTTTCATGATCCAGGTCAAATACAACCGATGTGAGTATGATAGTTGTGTCTATTTCAAGCCGAGTGATGATCCGACAGATTTGCTGTTTTATGTAAATGATATGCTAATTGCTGCGAGAAAAAAGACTCATGTTCAGAAGCTTAAAGCTCAGCTCAAGAAGGAATTTGACATGAAGAATTTGGGAGAAGCCAAGAAGATCTTAGGTATGGAGATCACTCAAGATAGAAGCACAGGCAGACTTTGGCTATCGCAGGAGAACTATGTTCTCAAAGTGTTGGAGAGATTCAACATGACAGAAACAAGACCAATCACCACTCCTTTGACATATCACTTCAAATTATCCTCCAAGTAGTGTCCACAATTACCAGATAAGGAAGAAGAGATGTCTCGAGTACCATGTGCTAGTGCGATGGGATCACTCAAGTATGCTATGGTCTGCACTAGGCTTGACTTAGCTAATGCAGTTAGTACAATAAGTCGGTTCATGTCAAATCCAGGAAAGTTATATTGGGAAGCAGTGAGTGGGTGCTACGATATCTGCAAGGGAGTGCGAGACTAGGCTTGGTGTTTCAGAGATTGAAAACGAGAAAGCCTAGGTTACTATAAGGCTATATTGATGCAAATTATGTAGGAGATCTTGATCAATAAAGATCTACAGCGGGCTATGTATTCACAGTAGCTGAGTGCATCATTAGTTGAAAGGCAGAGTTACAAGATACAATTGCTCTTTCAACGATAGAAGCGAAGTACATGGTTGCAGTTAAGGCGTCAAAGGAAGCTTTATGGTTGAGAGAATTGGTTGAGACGTTAAGTATCATACAGGATTCAGTTCGAGTTCATTGCGACAGCTAGAGTGTTATTCATCTCGCTAAATATCACAGATATCACAAGCGGACGAAGTACATTATGTGAAATTTCACAAGATACGTCAGTGGGTCATGGATGATAAGGTGATTGATTTGATAAAGATCAGCATGAAGAAGAATCCAGCGGATATGATGATGAAGACCATCCCGGTACAGAAGTTCAGAGCATCTCTAAAATCATCAAGATTCTCCAGAGATAAAATGATGAACGGGCTTTTGGGAGGGAGCAATGTGAAGTCACAAAAGGGGGGAGAAAGGAAGGCGAATGAAACAGTGACCAATTTCTACGGAGGGACTCAATGAACATGAGTCAAGGCGGAGATTGTTAGTATTTAGAGTGCCTCATATTCATTGAAGAATAATTCAGGTTTTTGGCAGTTTCCTAATATGGATCTGTCTCCTATTTTGATTTGGATATAGGTTTCCTATTTCTATAAGGAGATGCTAATTTGAGTTCGTGTTGGACTAAGATTATCTCAGGTGTCTATATAAACCCCTCAAAGGTGGTCTTTTGAAGGTATGTCAAGAATTCAAGAGAAATTATAGAATTCCACCATCGAGAGTTTTGAGAGAGATCTCATTATAACTCTTATATTTTCTTCAATAAATATTTCTCGCCTCCTCCCCGTGGACGTAGATACATTACTGAACCACGTTAAATTTTGTGTTTCTTGGTTGTATGGTGATTGCTTGCTAGTAGTAAATCTTCTACGCTTTCGCTTCCGTTATCGAGTCTTCGACTTGGTGTTCCTCTGTTGTTTGATCGATGATAGATCATCAACAAATTAAAGAAGAGATTTGGGAAAAACCTTTTCTTAATGGAGAGATTTTGATAGCAAAGGATCTACTTTTGGAACTTATCCTGATATTTGAGGAGTCTCTACATAATGTACTTATATAAAAGACTTAAATTGTCTCTCACGTTTGGCCTGGTGGCTGCTCTGGCTCGCGAGCTCGGCTCCCACGAGTTGATTACGCGCTCGATCTCGCGCACTGAGACATTAGCCTTCATGCGGGCCCCCACTGGGGTTGCTTAACAAAAAAAAAAACATAAACTTCACTAAAGGCTATAAACGGGTCAAATTCAGACAATCTATGTAAAAATTGAATCTGTATCTGATAAGAATTTGTTATATCCGCATCTAATTTGAATCCAAATACGATAGATAGAACGGAATCCAAACCAAAAAAGATTTGGGTTCGGATTCACATTTTCCTTTGCACTTTACACTGCACCTACATCATTTTGATTCAGGTCTAATATGCTATACCGAATCCGACACGAATTCAATTTGGGCTAATATTCTAGATCTGAATCTGACATGGATCTAGTTCAGTTCTAATATTCTTTGTTTCGAATCTTATTTTCTACCTAAAAATTAGATCGAGTTATCGGGTACCATTTATAGTCCTAAGCCCTCCCTAACTCACATGATCCTATAAAGAAAGTTCAGCCCAAACATCTAACAAAGTGAGAATGAATCGTGAAGTTGCCCTCACTCTTAATTTGGATTTTAGAAGTTGGGTCGGGCCCATTTCTGTTCACTTTTTTTTTTGATAAATCAATATATCTCTCTTTGGCGTTCGAATCAGTGACCTTTGGGGAGCAAATTCAGAGTCTAATCGACGGGCCACAGTTAGGGAACCTGTTCTCCATTTGAGGCTAGAATGAACAATGATTAATGCTTTGTGTCCTGATCTAATTAATCCCAACTTGGTTTAACTTATATGTATCAGGATGCATTTTTTTGTCTTGAATAAATATATCTGGGTGCATTATAAAAGAAACTAACCCTTAATGACTAGCTAATTTATAATCATTATAGACAATGAAATAAATGTTTAAAGGGATCTAATTTTATATGGGCAGTTCTCTTCATCAATTTTTTTCTATTTGGCAAGTGTCATTGTGTTAGTATCTTAGCAGCGGGCAAGAAGTCCGGAGTTCAAACTCTCTTGCATCGGGATCTGTATTTAAAAAAAAAAAATCTCTATTTTAATCCAAAAAAATGATGTGTCCAGGTTCATCAAAAAGATTTGATACCGATGTTGAGAGAAAGTAGCATCTTCCGCAGCCAGCAGGCAAGCAATTGATTTTCCACTTAATATTCTGCTAAAACAAAAATCCGTTGTCTTTTATCCTTCTCCCTTACTAAAAAAATGAAATCCAGGTAGCAAATCTCTCTCTTATCTATTTACCACGGGCGTGTTTGGTTACAAGGAAGTAGGCTAAAGTAAGGAAATAGAAAAGTATAATGCTCACTTCTTATCTATCCAACACCCAAAAAAGAAAATAAGAAAACTTCTTTTTCTTTTCTCTTTACATAACCATTTCCTCACTTACAAGGTGTTACAGTTAATTTTGTGGTCATATAAATCCCATTTGTAAAGGTAGCACAAAATAGTTAATTTTTGATCATGTAAATCTCACTTGCATTCTAATTACAGTTCATTTTTTATTTTTCTTAATTAATTTTTATTTTAATATTATTGCGGTCAACTTTGTGATCAACTTTTCCACTCCCACTTTCACATTATCATCCAAACAGTAGGAAAGATTAAATTTTTCAAACCACACTTCCCAACAACATCTAAACACCAGAAAACTTACTAATCAATTCTCAAGTTTCAAAAGAACTGCTACTTCCTCACTTCCTCAAATTAAAGAATAAAACTTTTCTTAGTGAATCTAGAATCAAATCTGTTATTTATTTAGTCAGGAATTTATCCTATTCTCTGTGCTATTTATGCCTAGTTGTTGGAATTCTAGGTGCTGTATTGTCCCCATCACAATTGTTTCAGAAACTTGCGTGTGGTTCAGTACTAGCTTTACTTGTCTTTATATTGTGTTCAAGACATTTTCTAAGCTTAAAGTTTGGAATCTAGTTCATGAGAACGAGTGTGACGCAGAGAACTTGTTTGATTCTCATGTGCACGAGTCATTGTGTGTGACCAACACAAACATGAAAGTGAATGAGATATTGGAAAAGATGACTAGTTGCTTTCAAACGCTTGTTGATTTTTGAAAGAACTTTTATTCTTTCCTCTTGTTTTTTTCTCCTTTTTCTTTTTTTTGGGGTAAGAGAGATAATGATGTCTCAAAGAACTAATGGTTAGCCGAGGAGAAAGAAAAAGTTATTTTCGTATATAACCTAAAATCAATTAAAACAATCAAATTAGCCCAAGCATTTGATTGTTGCAGTCCGGCTACCTGTGAAGATGGTATTAGTTTTTTTTTTTTTCTCAACAGACAATTGTTGACCTTATGCTTGCCATTAAGTACAAGCATTATCAACTAATACAATCTAATTTTTTTTATATTTATAGGGACCTTAAATTTTAGAGTTTTTTAGCATATAAGCAATACCTAGTTTTATTATGTTTTTCTTAACACCAAATTTAAACAGATCTTAGCTCAATATTATTTTACCTCAACCATTAAGCGAGATGTCAAGTAAATGGATAAAAATGAAAAATCAAATCAGAAATATGTCGTTTTGGGTGCCTAATATTCATTGGAGAAGAAATCATGTTAATATGAAGGAGTTACAAACTTTAGAGATCAAGATCGGAATGCACAAACATGCACGAGGAGTTGTGCACATGATATGTCGACTCATACCCAGTATAGTACCTATGACACATGTAGGTCGACTTATGTCTTACAGTATAGTCGATTAGATTGCTACAAAGAATGGTGGATCTCACTTAGTCGACAATGAGCAGGTCAGTCGACTTACTGGTCAGGTAGCGACTAATCAGTGGTTCTGGAAGTTTCCTTTTCGGGTTTTGATTCTAGTTCAACTTGAATTCGAGCTTTCTTTCTCTCTGAGGCGGTGTTGTTTATATTGATAGAGTTTGTGTCGGACTAGAATGAACCAAGGAGTCTATATAAACCCTTTAGTGTGGCTTTTAAAGGCAAGTAAAGAACAATTGAGTGTTT
>JAVJIF010029650.1:0-50723 GCA_038442645.1 Agave tequilana | reverse complement strand
TCATCACCGCCGCCTCCACCACCTACGCCGCCGCCGCCGCCCCCCTAGGCTAGTGCCGCACCACCCCACCCCCCCACTCCTTCTCCACTTCTATCAACTCAAACATCACTCCACCACTTCCAATTCCATCCAAAACCCACCACCATCAGCTCCCTTCCTCCTCCAAAATCATCACCACCTCCACCAAATTTACCACTCTAACCACCCCCATCATCACCTCCTCCTCCTCCTCTAACTCCTTACCACCTCCAACAACCACCATAACCATCACCACCATCAACCACCACCAACACCACCCCTTCAACAACAAAGCAACAACTCCTCCACCACCTCCCTCCCCTCCCCTCCCCCGGCACGCACCCCCGGCAGCGCCGCCGTCGGCTGGCGCCAGTGCCGGCGGTGGCCGGCCACCACCCCTCCCCTCCATTTCCTTCCTTCTTTCTTTCTTGCTTTCTTCTTTCCTTCTTTAATTCTTTCTTTCTTTCTTTTCATTTCTTTTCTCTTTAATTCCCTAAATAAACCTATTTTTCCCACATTCCTAAAATACTCATCCCTTATTCCCAATTTACTTTCCCATATTTACAGCCATACCCCTCCCCTTTTAAATTCCTAAATCCTTTTCTAAAAAACACCCTATTCTCTCTTTCTCTCTCCCCTTCCTACAACTTTCTCTCTCCTCTCTCTTCTCTCTCATTCCCTCTCTAATATTTATATAAATATTATATTTATATATTTAAATATACATTTATGGGTTAGTGGCTTGCTCGCACCGGTTCGCGGATTTCTCGGATATTAACCAATATTTCATCCTGGTTTCAGGCAAGTGTTTATATTAAACTTAAAAATAACTACCCTTGATTTGTATCATGATATTAATATGTGGACATCGTATTACCACCGTAACATGCATAATACTTGCTACTGTAAATTTTAGTACATGATTACTTGCTATACATGTTTGAACTCGGTATTTACCCGACACTTGACATGTTATACTTGATGCATGATTTATGGCACCGGCACTTAATATATATATATTGATACCTGATCTACGGCACTTGATATCTGACACCGGTACTTGATATATTATATTTGATACCTGATCCATGACACTTGATATTAGATACTGGTACTTGATATATGTCATACATGTTACCTGATCCTGGCTGCCGGTATATGACACATGCTAATGCTCACTTGACTTGCTTTCATGTGGTACAAGTACATTAACAATCATGACCCTTGACCGGACACTACCACCCTTATATAACATATTCATGACTATCACTTTTATGGGGACTTGGCATGGTTATTATATTATTACTAGATATTGGTACTCCTGAACTCCTGTACTCCTGAACTCATGTATACTTGAACCCCTGAAATAGGGAGGCTCCTGACATTACTCCTGATATTATACTCATGTTGACCCCCGTAATAGGATAACCATGAATATATGATTACTATGAACACCCTGTGGGCATTATAATGGACAAATTCTAATAATTAGACAACTAACACAAGAATGGGGGAAATAATGATTACCAATATAGTCTCCATGTTTGTGATGGTCTTACAGTATCGCGTGGCCATATGCTTGGATTCGACTTGGAGGCCACCAGGTGCTTCCGTGGGGTGCACTGACACCCCTAATCCCCTGCCTGCCAGTTGTACTATAAGCCCTGGGCCATTCCTGTGGGAGCGATGACATCCTATTCCTGTTCGGGCGTACAATAAGTCCCGGTACTTAGCGGTATGTTCCGACTCAGCACCGGATACTCTGACATTGTCCTGGGCATGTACGAGACCCATTCTAAACATGGTTCATCGTTCGCCATCAATTTCAATAACCAACCTTGCTCGACTTGTATGCGGAAGTATATGGCACCGGTCATATACCGAAACATACAAATTGACGAGTCTTAATAATAACTTGATAATTGACTAATACTACATGAATTTTATTATCATATCCAAATTTATTATCTATTGTAGTTACTAATGCTTGCTAATTTGATTACATGACATTTGACCTGTTACACATGCTTTTATTTCATGCCGCATAAATTCTAATGTCCTTTCCATATTTCACTATTTATTGGGGTATTCTATGCTTATGATTTGGGTACATTATACTTGACCTGATGCACTTGCTTTATTTGTACTTACCATTTGGGTTCTTCTTGCACTCGCTGGGTTGCCCACTAACAACCTGGATATGCATGCCAGATTTAGCAGTTTGGACCGAGGTGGAACCATTAGCTGAGTACCAAGCTTTCTATGAGGAGCAGGTGATCAGCCGTACCTTCATCTTGTCTTCCCTGCTCGAGAGATTCTCTCTTCCAGCTCGTGAGTCTTCATCTTTTGTACCATGTTCAGTATACTTTGTACTACTGCGATGTAATATTTATGTAATATTATGTCGCAATCTGTGATGACTAAGTACTTGTACTATTTGTGGTGGAATGTATAACACCACGTATTTTCGCACTCTGATCCCTGTATTGTGTTGAATTGATGTTAGCGTACATATGTGATGGTTCCATTGCCCTGCGTATGTACGTCACAGGGGCATCCCGTACCCGCCAAATCGGGGCACCACAGGTTGTATCAGAGTTCTAAAGGTTACAATAGTTGGCAGATTAATGATGTATTAATTTGCAGCTGGAGAGCATGAGTCTTGAATACATTCCAATCACAGTACGGTATTATCTTTTCCTTCTCGCAATCTTTTCCTTGAATCCTCAGACCCTTCTATCTTTTCCTTTCAGATTCTTCCGGTCATTCCTTCGATCAACTCAGATATTTGTGTCTTGAGTCGGTAATCTTCCTTACCCTTCATCATATTATCATCGCTTCACACTTTATCATATTATCATCATGACTATAATCTCTTCCATGTCATCTCCCTCCTTATAGAAATTTCGAGGATGAAATTTTGGTTAGGTGGGTAGATTATAGCACCCGTTCCTGGGATACGTACCCAATACGTGTCCTGACTTTTTGACCGTAATTATTATAATTTTCTTTCAGTATTTATTTTAAAATTGTGATTTCTCATGTTTTTCGTATCGAATTCTGAATTCTCAGTCTTAGAGTCAGCCCTGACCTGGACCGGAACCTGATACTAGCATACCGCCCGATTGACCTTTCTGATAATCTAATTTGATCGATTTCTATTTTAGACACTGTTTTCTAATATTCTAGATTTTTTATAATTTTTTACAATTTTTTAGAATTATTTTATTAAAATCTCAAAAACTGGTGTTAGTCGGCATCGCTGACTGATTCCTAGATTTTTTTTTTTTTAAATGGGATTGAATTTTAAAATTGACTTTCACATTACTTCTTAGAATTTCATTTTTTACCTAAATACATTTTTTGAAAATTTTCTAAATTTATCAAAATTTCACCGATTCTAGTGTCAGCGGTATCGCCAGAAGATTCCATGATTTCTAATTTGAAAACTACATTGAATTCTTAAATCTAATTTTATCAGGCATCTTAAATAATATTTGCTATTTTGAAAAATTTTCGGACCGTTTCTGATACAGTCAAATTTTCGCCCCATTTAAATATAATATTTTACCGACGATTTTTTCTTACTTTTCCTTCTCTACTTCCCTACTTTGTACTTCCAAAAATTTAATAAATAAATTATTTAATAATAAATATCTTTATACTATTTATTTTCTTTTCTCTTATTTTTTCCTTTTCTTTAAATTTCTTTCTTTTTCTTTCTCCCCCCTTGACTTCCTCCCCTACCACCTGCTCCCAGCCGCCCGCCCCCTTGTAGCAGCAGGGCTGCTGCTGCAGCCCCCTTTCTCCTAATTCCATTCCATCATCACCCTATTCCTCTTTTCCTATAAAAATCTTCCCTCCTTTCTTCTCCTTCTCATTTCATTCCAACTTCCAACTCCTTCAACTAAAACAAACCCACTTCATTCTTCATCACCGCCGCCTCCCCCACCTGAGGAGCCGCTGCCGCCGCCGCCCCTAGGCCGGTGCCACGCCATCCCACACTCCCCACTTCCTTCTCCACTTCCATCAACTCCAACCATAACCCACTGTGGCCCGAAAGGTTACACTCTCCATTTGTTTAAGTTTTGATGATAACAAAACACATAGAAGCTATATGGTACTAATATGTTGTTTAAGATAAGTTTCAGGTTAGTACCATTCATGATGGTCTTTCTTAGCTATTGCAAGGTTTGCAAGTTTTATGATGCTTATAAGGCAAATGGCACTAGAGGAAGTGTTCATAGACAAGAAGGCACAAGAGGAAGTGTTCATAGAAGAGAAGGCTCTAACTTGATATAGCATGGCTCAGAGACTTCATTGTGTCTCAGAGAGTTTATTTTATAATTTTTATATTCTTATAGTTTGTTAAAGAATAGGAATAGGTTTGAAGCTCAAATTTCCTTACACACAAGTTTTTGCGCACATGATTTGTCTAAAAGAAATTTCTCCAATATACAAAATATTTTTAATATATTTTATTACTTACAAACTCTATTTTATGTAGTATACCAAATCTTGATCAAAAGTACTCTAAAAAATTATCAAGATCTTCAAAACATTTTCCAAAAGTTTTGTTTTTGGCCTGCTGCGGTCGACCGGGCGGTCGACCGGCTCTGTTTCAGGTCAGAACGGTCGACCGACCGGTCGACCAGGCTTCTGACCGTTTGGGTCCGTGCATGCGTGCACGTCTCCCGGTCGACCGGGCGGTCGACCGGATCCCATTTCGGTCGACCGACCTTCAGCCGACTGAAAGTCCTCTACCTCTGTTTGTTTCGGTCGACCGAGCGGTCGACCGTGGGCTGGCAACGGCTAAATTTTTTTAAAATCCAGTCGACCGGCCGGTCGACCGTGGCTTGATTTCAGCCTTAAGGGCTAGTTGTTTAACTCGTTTTAAAATGTGTGTTTTGTCTCGAGTTTAGGGGCTTGTTTTGGGTCAAACATTCCTAATTACTTATTATATTAGTTTACTCTTTAATCCCTACCCTTATCCTATAAATAGGGATGATTAGGGGTGAGGTATTCACAACAATTATTTTGCAAAAGAATTCAAGTTTAAAGCTTTCAAAAGAAGTTTTTGTTCCCTATTTTTGTGCTCAAAACTCTCTCTCTTTACTGAAGTTTTTTGTTCAAAACTCTCTTCAATTCATTTTCTTTTTCGCTTACAAAGCTTGAGCTTCAATCCTACACATTGTTCTATAGGGTTTTTGTAAGGGGAAAAGGTTTTTCAAAAGAGGAGTTGTGGTCTTTTGATCACCAAGAGATTTTTGTTTTGTGGCTCCACTACCTCTGGACTAGAGGAGTGTGATTGAGGAGTTGGGTATTCCGGTGTGGTTGTAACTCTTTGTGAAAGTTATAGTGGTTGGAAATCCTTCTGGGTGAAGGCGGAGACATAGAGCTAGGTGCTCGAACTTCAGAACAAATCTCAGTGTTTGCAATTGTTTACTTGATCATTTACTTGCTTTATATTCATTGCTATATTTACTTGCTTCATAATCATTGCTACATTGTCGATCAATACTCACACAACAAGATTGCAATGCGCACCTCAAACTCTTATCTAGAGGAATCACGAGGAAGGAGTTCAGAGCCCTTCACGGGGTATTCGGCTTCTAGTCTTATTTCGGGTGATCGTTGCATCAATTTTTAATTTGTGCATTGATTAGCATTATCACTTATTCACCCCCTCTAGGTGATTTCAATTGGTATCAGAGCTAGGACTCTAGTTTTGGCTTCACATCCTTAGAGAGATCCTAAAAATTTGCTTATCTCTATTTGCATATTTTACATTCATACACTAGTAAAGATGGCCGGCAACATTAAGACCCCTCCCAAATTGATAGACTCTCAACTTTCCCATATGGAAAGTTGGGACGGCTATTTTTCTACAATCTCTAGGTAGTCTAGTTGCTAAATCCTGACCAAGCCCTATAGTAGACGAGAGAGTGAGGAGGACACTTGGTCCAAACTTACCTTCAAGGAATTTGATGCTAACTCTAAAACTCAAATGCACTACTTTTAGCTTTGAATGAGGATGATCTAATATGGGTTATCCATTGCAAATCCACCTATGAGATTTGGCAACACTTATTGGTCACTCATGAGGGGGACATCACAAGTCAAGAGAGCAAAAATAGATCTCTTGCGTTCCCAATATAAAAGTTTCAAAATGCTAGAAGAAGTATCTATTGATGATATGATTACCAAGTTTACTAAGATTACCAATGCTCTTTCTTCTCTAGGTGATGATATAAGCAATGACTAAAAGGTACGCAAAGTGATTCGTGCTCTTCCTTCGTCATGGAGATTAAAGCTACCACCTTAAAGGAGTTGAATGACAAAGATGAGATGGAGCTCATAAGTCTTATCGGAAATCTTAAGACTCATGAGATGGAGAAGAAGGCTAAAGAAGAAGCGGTATCTCAAAAGAAGAAGTCGATAGCATTCAAGTCTTCCTCTACCAACTATGACGATGAAGAAGATGAAGAAGAGGATGAAGAACTATCTCTCCTAGTGAGAAATGTAAAGAGGATGTACTGCAAAAATAAACTCAACTATAGAAAGCGATAGGAAGGGAAGGAGGAGAAAAGGATCATATGCTACAATTGTCGAAAACCTGGACACATTATGGCCGATTGTCCCGATTTCAAGGAAAAGATGACTTCCTCCTTGAAACAAAAGAGGCCGGCTGACAAGAAGGTATACAAAGCCACTTGGGATTCGGAAAGTGAATCCGAAGAGGAGGTCGACACGGCAAATGTGTGTTTCATAGCAAATACACCAAAGGTAACTTCTCAACCACTTGATGATGAAAATGAAATAAATAGAGAAATGTTAGAACATACTTTTGTTGAACTTTCTGAAAGTTTTGATGATAAAAAGGTAGAATGTTCTAAATTGAAAAAGAAATTGAGATGCTTAAAATTCAACTTGCTATTTCTTTTAAAGAAAAGGATGAACTTTCTTCCAATCTTATTTCAACAAAAAGAGAGTTTGATGCTTATAAAGTTGCTTGTAAAGCTAAATTTCCAAAAATCGATGAAAATGAATTATCCTTGTTAAAAACTAAAATCAATAATTTTGGAAATGTTTTAAAAGAATGTGCTTTTAATACTAATAAATAGAGAAAATATTTTCAAAGAAGCATTTGCACACTCCACATGTTAAAAATGATAAAACAACTCATGCTAAAAATTCTCATGCTCATCATGCCAACACTTCACATGACACTCATGTTAAAACTACTCATGCTCACAATCCACATGTTCGTAAGTCACACACTCATTATGTATTTAAATATGGAAGAATTTATAGATACACTTATTGTGGTCGGAATGGCCATTTAGCTAAATTTTGCTACGATCATATAAATAGGACAAATAATCTTGTCTGGGTTCGTGACACTAACTCTTTAGGACCCAAGAAAATATGGGTACCAAAATCAAGTCCTAAATTATTTGATATAGGTACACACCAAGGCTCCAAGACGTAAGGAGCGGTGGTACCTTGATAGTGGTTGTTCAAGGCATATGATATGGGATATCAACAACTTCACAACCCTATCAAGGTACGTTGAAGGCGGCACCGTCACCTTTGGAGATGACTCCAAGGGCATCATCATCGGTATAGGTAACATTAAGATTGGTGCATCTCCTTTAATAGAAAATGTTGTTCTTGTTGATAGACTTAAACATAACTTGCTTAGTATAAGTCAACTTTGTGATCGTGGTCTTAAAGTTGTATTTGATGAATCTTCTTACAAAATTTTTTATTGTAAAACCAATGATTGTATTCTCACCGAATTTCATGAAAATAATGTCTATATTATTGACATTCTTAATTTTATTGTTCTACTAAATGCTTGAATGCTTTTGATGAGATTTCATAGCTTTGGCATAAAAGATTAGAACATGCATCTTTTGATCATCTTTCTAGAATTAATTCTAAGGAATTGGTAAAGGGTATTCCTTACTTGAAGTTTGAAAAAGACCGCATTTGTTGTGCGTGTCAACTTGGGAAACAAACTAAGTCTTCTTTCAAACCAATCAAGGATATCATGTCAACTAGGCCATTAGAATTGATTCACATGGATCTTTTTGGACCAACTAAAACTAAAAGCTTAAATGGAAGTAGATATGTTTTTATTTTAGTTGATGATTTTTCTCGATTCACTTGGGTTTTCTTTTTGGAACACAAAGATCAAACGTTTTCACATTTTAAGATTTTTCGAAAAAGGGTTGAAAAAGAAAAAAGATTTTCGATTTTAAAAATAAGAAGTGATAGAGATGGTGAGTTTGTTAACCAACTCTTCATGACTTATTGTGATGAAAAAGGAATTAAGCATGAAATGTCACGTCCTAGAACTCCACAACAAAATGGAGTAGTAGAAAGGAAGAATAGAACTCTTCAAGAAATGGTTAGGACTATGATAAGTGAATATGGGCTCCCTCAATATTTATGGGCCGAGGCCGTAAACACCGCATGCTACATATCAAACCGTATTTATTTGTGTAAAAATACTTTCAAAACCTCTTTTGAAATTTATCATTAAGAAAACCGAATGTTTCACACTTTAAAGTTTTGGAAGCAAGTGTTTTATTTTGAACATTAAAGATAATTTGGGTAGATTTGATGCTAAGGCTTATGAAGCAATATTTGTTGGATATTCTAGTACTAGTAAAGCTTATAGAATTTTCAACAAATCTACTCATACTATTAAAGAATCCATGCATGTTAAATTTGAAGAATCTAATACTATTGTGAGAATGTTGTAAAGATTGACTCATTAGGTGAGGACATGGAGAAAAATATCCTTGAAAGACTCACCCATTCAAGAAGAAAAGTAAGAACCCATTGGTGAAGTTCAAAAGGATGAAGTGGAAAACTCTCAACCACTTCCTAAAGATTGGAGATACACTACAAATCATCCCAAAGATCTCATTATAGGTGATGTATCAACGGGGGTAACAACTCGCTCCAACTCCATGAATTGTGTGGTAATTTTGCATTCATCTCTCATTTTGAACCCAAAAACATCCTCGAAGCCGAGGGTGACTCATATTGGTTGCTAGCAATGCAAGAAGAGCTCAATCAATTTGAGCACAACCAAGTTTGGGATCTTGTTCTAGACCCCACGATAGACCAATAATTGGTACTAAGTGAATTTTAGGAACAAGATGGATGAGTCAGAAAATGTTATTAGGAATAAGGCTAGGTTAGTGGCCCAAGGTTAAACTCAAGTTGAAGGAATCGACTTTGAGGAGACCTTCGCACCCGTAGCACGGCTTGAAGCCATACGGATTACACTAGCTTATGCATCTTTTAAAAATTTTAAACTTTTTCAAATGGATATAAAAAGTGCATTTTTAAATGATTTTATTAATGAAGAAGTTTATGTTGAACAACCTCCCAGTTTTGTGGATCATGTACATCCTAATTTTGTTTTCAAGTTGGATAAAGCTTTGTATGGTTTAAAACAAGCTCCAAGAGCTTGGTATGAAAGGCTTTCTACTTTTCTTCTCTCAAATGATTTGTTAAAGGAAAAGTAGACACAATATTATTTACTAAGCATGTTGATAGTGACATTCTTATAGTGCAAATATATGTTGATGATATAATTTTTGGTTCTACTAATGAGTTTCTTTGCAAGGAGTTTGAACAATGTATGCAACGTGAATTTGAGATGTCATTAATAGGTGAATTGAATTACTTTCTTAGACTCCAAATCAAGCAAATGCGTGATGAGATTTTCATATGTCAAGCCAAGTACTCCAAGGAACTCATCAAGAAATTTGGACTTGAAGATTCAAAAATTTGCAACACTCCCATGGCAACTACCACCAAGCTTGATAAGGATGACCAAGGTAAGTGTGTTGATATTAAGTTATATAGAAGCATGATTGGTAGCTTGTTGTATTTAACGGCTAGTAGGCTGGATATCATGTTTAGTGTGTGTCTTTGTGCTAGATTCCAATCGTGTCCTAAAGAATCTCATTTAATTGCGGTTAAAACGCATCATTCGTTATATTAAGGGCACTATTGGAATGGGTCTTTGGTATCCGAAAACCGAAGATTTTTTATTGACGAGTTTTTCGGATGCCGACTATACGGGTTGTAGAGTGGATAAAAAGAGTACTAGTAGAACATGTCAATTTCTTGGTAATTGCCTTGTTTCATGGTCTTCTAAGAAACAAAATTCAGTAGCCCTCTCAACCGCCGAGGCGGAGTATGTTGCGGCGAGGGCTTGTTGTGCACAAGTCCTTTAGATGAAACATACTCTCCTTGATTATGATTTGCATTATGATCATATAAAAATATTTTCTGATAATACTAGTACTATTCATATGACCAAGAATGCAAATCAACATAGTAAGACCAAGCACATTGAGATTAGATATCACTTTCTAAGAGATCATTTTGAGAAAAGTGATATTGAGATTGATTATGTTTCTTCTGATTGTAACTTGCCGATATTTTCACTAAACCACTTGACTATAATAGATTTTCTTTTATATGTGGTGAACTTAATGTTTGTGTTATTGAATAAGAAAGTTTTTCTTGCTAATTTATCCCTTTTTGATGTATGACAAAAAGAGGGAGAAATATGTGTTTTCATTAAGTGTTTTATTGATGTTTTATTGATGTTTTGTGTTATCTCATGAAAACTTGTTTATACTAGTTTAAATAATGTTTAAATAATGCATTATTTGAGGGGGAGTATTACCTCTCTTTTATATCTTGTTACATAGCCTATATGTTTTGTCATCATCAAAAAGGGGGAGATTGTTGGCTCGAAAGGTTACACTCTCCATTTATTTAAGTTTTGATGATAACAAAACACATGGAAGCTATATGGTACTAATAAGTTGTTTAAGATGAGTTCAGGTTAGTACCATTCATGATGGTCTTTCTTAGCTATTGCAAGGTTTGCAAGGTTTATGATGCTTATAAGGCAAATGGCACAAGAGGAAGTGTTCATAGAAGAGAAGGCTCTAGCTTGGTATAGCATGGCTCAGAGACTTCATTGTGTCTCAGAGAGTTTATTTTATAGTTTTTATATTCTTATAGTTTGTTAAAGAATAGTGAATAGGTTTGAAGCTCAAATTTCCTTACACACAAGTTTTTGCGCACATGATTTGTCTAAAAGAAATTTCTCCAATATACAAAATATTTTAATATATTTTATTACTTACAAACTCTATTTTATGTAGTATACCAAATCTTGATCAAAAGTATTTTGAAAAATTATCAAGATCTTCAAAATATTTTCCAAAAGTTTTGTTTTTAGCCTGCTACGGTCGACCGGGCGATCGACCGGCTCTGTTTCAGGTCAGAACGGTCGACCGACCGGTCAACCGGGCTTCTGACCGTTTGGGTGCGTGCATGTGTGCACGTCTCCCGGTCGACCGGACCCCATTTCGGTCGACCGACTTTGGTCAACTGAAAGTTCTCTACTCTCTGTTTGTTTCGGTCGACCGAGCGGTCGACCGTGGGCTGGCAACGGCTAAATTTTTTGAAAACCCGGTCGACCGACCGGTCGACTGTGGCTTGATTTCAGCCTTAACGGCTAGTTGTTTTAACTCGTTTTAAAACGTGTGTTTTGTCTCTAAACGAGTTTAGGGGCTGATTTTTGGGTCAAACATTTCCTAATTACTTATTATATTAGTTTACTCTTTAATCCCTACCCTTATCCTATAAATAGGGTTGATTAGGGGTGAGGTATTCACAATAATATTTGCAAAAGAATTCAAGTTTAAAGCTTTCAAAAGAAGTTTTTGTTCTCTGTTTTTTGTGCTCAAAACTCTCTCTCTTTACTGAAGTTTTTGTTCAAAACTCTCTTCAATTTCATTTTCTTTTTCGCTTATAAAACTTGAGCTTCAATTCTACACATTGTTCTATAGGGTTTTTGTAAGGGGAAAAGGTTTTTCAAAAGAGGGTTTGTGGTCTTTTAATCACCAAGAGATTCTTGTATTTGTGGCTCCACTACCTCTGGACTAGAGGAGTGTGATTGAGGAGTTGGGTACTCTGGTGTGGTTGTAACTCTTTGTGAAAGTTATAGTGGTTGGAAATCCTTCTGGTGAAGGCAGGGACATAGAGCTGGGTGCTCGAAACTCGGAACAACTCTCAGTGTTTACGATTAGTTTACTTGCTTCATTTACTTGCTTTTTATTCATTGCTATATTTACTTGCTTCATAATCATTGCTATATTGTCGATCAATACTCACACAATAAGATTGTATTGCACACCTCAAACTCTTATCTAGAGGAATCATGAGGAAGGAGTTCAGAGCCCTTCACGGGGTATTCGGCTTCTAGTCTTGTTTCGGGTGATCGTTGCATCATAATTTTTAAATCTGTACATTGATTAGCATTATCACCTGTTCACCCCCCTCTAGGTGATTTCATCCACCACTTTCAATTTCATCCAAACCGACCACTATCACCTCCCTTCCTCCTCCAAAATTCATCACCACCTCCACCAAATTCACCACTCTAACTACCCCATCATCACCTCCTCCTCCTCTCTAACTCCCCGCCACCTCCAACAACCACCACAACCACCACCACCATCAACCACCACAAATACCACCTCCTTCAACAACAAGCAACAACTCGTTCACCACCTCCTTCCCCTCCCCTTGGCCGCGCGCCGTCTCCCCTTCCCCGGCCGCGCCGCCGCCGCCGCCTGGCCGCCGCCGCCGGCGGTGACCAGCCACCACCCCTCCCCTCCATTTCCTTCCTTCTTTCTTTCTTTCTTTCTTCTTTACTTCTTTAATTCTTTCTTTCTTTCTTTCTTTTCATTTCTTTTCTCTTTCATTTCCCTAAATAAACCTACTTTTCCCACATTCCTAAAATACACATCCCCTTATTCCTAATTACTTCCCATATTTACAATCATACCCCTCCCCTTTTAAATTCCTAAATCTTTTTCTAAAAACACCTTATTCTCTCTCTCTCCCTTCCTATAACTTTCTCTCTCCTCTCTCTCTTCTCTCTCATTCCCTCTCTAATATTATATAAATATTTATATTTATATATTTTAATACATTTATGGTTTAGTGGCTTGCTCGCACCGGTTCGCGGATTTCTCGAATTTAACCGGTATTTCATCCCGGTTTCAGGCGAGTGTTTATATTAAACTTAAAAATAACTACCCTTGATTTGTAGCATGATATTGATATGTGGACATCGTATTACTTCCGTAACATGCATAATACTTGCTACTGTAAATTTTAGTGCATGATTACCTGCTATACAAGTTTGTACTCGGTATTTACCCGACACTTGACATGTTATACTTGATGCATGATTTATGGCACCGGCACTTGATATTTATATTTGATACCTGATCCACGACCCTTGATATCTGACACCGGCACTTGATATATTATATTTGAAACCTGATCCACGACACTTGATATTGACACTGGTACTTGATATATGTCATACTTGTTACTGATCCTGACCATCGGTATATGACACATGATAACGCTCACTTGACTTGCTTTCATATGGTACAAGTACATTAACCTGATATCGTGACGCTTGACCGGACACTGCCACCCCTGATACCTGTATTATATGACATATTCATGACTATCACTTTTACGAGGACTTGTCATGGTTATTATATTATTACCAAATATTTGGTACTCCTGAAGTCCTTTACTCCTGAACTCCTGTATACTTGAACCCTAAAATAGGGAGGCTCTTGACATTACTCCTGATATTATACTCCTGTTGACCCCCGTAATAGGATAACCATGAATATATGATTACTATGAATACCTTGTGGACATTATAACTGAACAAATTCTAATAATTAGACAACTTACACCGGGATGGGGGAAACTAATGATTACCGATATAGTCTCCATGCTTATGATGGTCTTATAGCGTCGCGCGGCTATATACTTGGATTCGACCTGGAGGCCACCAGGCGCTTCCGTGGGGTGCACTGACACCCCTACTCCCCTGCCTGCCAGTTGTACCATAAGCCCTTGGTCCTATCCTTAGGAGCGGTGATATCCTATTCCTGTTGGGCGTACAATAAGTCCTGGTACCTAGCGGTACATTTCGGCTCAGCACCGGATACTTCTTGACCGTTGTCCCGGGCATGTACGAGACCCATGCTAAACATGGTTCGTCGTTCCCCATCAATTTCCAATAACCAGCCTCACTCGACTTGTATGCAAAAGTATATGGCACCGGTCATATACCGAAACATACAAATTGAACGAATCTTAATAATAACTTGATAATTGACTTAATACTACATGAATTTTATTGTCATATCTATATTTATTATCATTGTAGTTACTCCATGCTTGCTAATTTGATTACATGACATTTGACCTGCTACACATGATTTATTTCATGCCACATAAATTCTAATGTCATTTCATATTTCACTATTTATTGTGGTTATTCCATGCTTATTGATTTGGGTACACATTATACTTGACCTGATACACTTGTTTTATTTGTACTTACCATTGGCTTCTTCTTGCACTCGCTGGGTTGCCCACTAACAAACCTAGATTTGCATGTCCAGATTTAACAGCTTGGACCGAGGTGGACCCATCAGCTGAGGACTAGGCTTTCTTTAAGGAGGAGGCGGGTCAGCCGTACCTTCATCCCGTCTTCCCCGCTCGCAAGATTCTCTCTTTCAGATCGTGAGTCTTCATCTTTTGTACCATGTTCAGTATACTTTTGTACTACCTGGTGATGTAATATTTATGTAATATTATGTCACAATCTGTGATGACTAAGTACTTATACTATTTTGTGTTGGAATGTATAACACCACGTATTTTCGCACTCTGATCCTTGTATTATGTCGTATTGATGCTTAGCGTACATATGTGATGCTACCATCGCCCGCGTATATACGTCGCAGTGGCGTCCCTGTACCCGCCGGATCGGGGCGCCACAGGATAAGTGCATATCCCTCTAAGTGTAGAGGTGATTTGTGTTGTGTCTTGCCTCTAGTGAAAAGTTGTATTTGTTGAGAGAGGAGTTGTGTACTCCCAAATTGTATTTGCCTAAATCCTCAGTGGAGGTTCCCTGTATGGGAAGTCTTGTGTTGACGTTTAGTAAAAATCCTTCTATGTGAAGGCGGGGACGTAGTGTGGGTGCTCGAACATTGAAACATATCCATGTGTTTGCGTTTGATCCACTGTCTCTAACTCTTTCTCTCTCTTTCTCTTATATTGTGCCTTGCATCATTTCATTTTGTTCATATCATTTATATGCTTGGATTTGTTTGTGTGTGTCCATACTTGTGTTCAACCAAGAGAGCTTCATATAGTACCTCAACTCTTATTTAGAAGAATTTAGAGGAGATAGTCCAGAGCCCTTCACCGGGAATTCGGCTACACTTTTTGGTCACAACTAAGTGTGTTGCAATTAAGTTTTAATTCTGCATCATTTGTCATTAGATTAGCCTTACACCTATTCACCC
The DNA here is from genome assembly GCA_038442645.1 of Agave tequilana. Lineage (NCBI taxonomy): Eukaryota > Viridiplantae > Streptophyta > Magnoliopsida > Asparagales > Asparagaceae > Agave > Agave tequilana. The sequence continues at coordinate 35,241 of JAVJIF010029650.1, read as the reverse complement.
CCCTCTAGGTGTACTTTCAATTAACATCTGATACGGATGATTCCTGACTCAAGATAAATACTCCTGATTCACTTTTGATTTGGTACCATGAATCCTGAACAGATTAAATTACAAGATTCACAGATATTATTTTTACAAGAATATTACTGTTCCCTGAATACTGTTCTCTTGAATCATGAACAAGGATATACTTATATTATTATTATATGATGTGTGGAACTAAGTACCACGTGGAACTAAATGATGCACGAATTAAAGTATCATGGGAGCCACCTCTAGAAATCCCTAGGGAGCACCTTTAAAATCCCATAGCTCTAATGTTCTTGTTATTCCCCGTAAAATAGTATCGTGAAGCCAAATTGAAAATAATCCTGAATATATTTAATAACTGTACCACTTACACTGGGGTGGGGGAAACTGATGGCTTCCCAGATGTGTGTACGTATTTATAGCAGTTTGCGCAACTTCTGTTCCGGATCCACCTGAGGCCATAAGGAACCAGTTGGGGTGTACTGGCACCCATATCCTAATTTCATTCCTATTTTAAAGGCATATGATTGAGCTTAGACCTGCACAGAAAATAACCGAGTTTAGAATGTACTAGGTTGCTCAATGCTACCGCTATAGAAAGTGACTATGCAGGTCATGATCTGAAAGGAGAGACTGCGATGGAAGCGTTTTCAGTATTCTTTAAGTTACTAAAACTTATTAAAGATTCTTCTTTGTTTTTGAAAAAAAGAAAAGAACTAGGTTAAGCTAGAAAGAAAGTAGAAGATAGAAGATGGTTTTGAAATTATTTTAAGTTAAAAAGAGTAATTAAGTTAAAAGAGAAAGATATGAAAAGAATAAAGAAGAAGAAAAATGTTGGCTTTTAAACATGATTCTAACCTAAGAAATGAAATGAAAGACAGAATGAAAGCTTATCTCTTCTGAATGAATGCTTACCTTGAATCGATTGCGAAGATTTAGCTTGGAGTAGATTAAAGCAAAATAATAGAAACGAATAGAGATCGACTAAGTTGAGTAATAATAAAGAAAAGTGAGAAAGTTACATTGACTGTCACTCTCAATACAATTCTCTTTAAAGAAGATTATATTTATTGTCATTCTAAATACAACTCTTCTCTCTTTTTTTTTTTATGAAACTCTCTCTAATCTAAGCTATAAAGAAATTAAAATTATATTAAAAAAAAAAGAAAACCTAAACTAAGCTAGAGCAAAAACTAGCCTATGATCTCTCTCTGCTGTGTGGTGCCCTTTTGCCACTAAATTTTCAGGTATTTATAGGAGAAATAGGGAGGGGAGTGCGCGCTTGACGATAAGACCAAATTGTTGGCCCAACAAAAAAGATCTTCTGATAAAGTTGGAGATATGTTTGGAGATAAATATTTGTTTATCGCTTGATGTTCAGTTGAATTTTGTCATGTCTCTCTAAATCTTCTGAATATACATCACAATCCTTTAGATATCCCTTTGTATATAGATAGGGTTGTCTTTGAACTTCTAGATATACCTCTATCCTTATTTATCCTCATTGATTCTCCAAGCTAACCAAATAGATCCATATAAATTCAATTTAACTGTTATTTATTTGGTATTATCTTCTCTCCCTTCATCAATCATATTTTGCATGAATTAAACATTAAGACAAGGTGATTAGAAGATTTATTACAAGATAAGTGTTGGAATGTACTAATAAATAATGCAATATACGTGTACGATCAGCATATAAATAACACCTTTTGGCTTAGCGGTCGGTTCTGAGGGCCGACCCAGATAATCCTGATGTCGTTGTCCCTGGTATGCATGGGGCCTATTATAAACATGGTTCGTCGACTGGTCCATTAGTTTTCAATAACCAAACTCACTTTACTCCGATGTGGATGTATATGAACTGAGACACTGGAGCACATACGTAGACATCCGAGTAGGACGAGTCCTAAAAGAATAATAATAATATGATTGACTTGACTTCAGTGTTGATCACACTGACTCCATCTACATATAGACGCCACACATAAGAACATTCTAACATACTGACATAACATCACATGTACAGGAAATTATTTGGACCATTGTTTTATGTTTCATATCGTATCTGATTTATTTACATATATGCTAAGTCATATTCACTTTATATACAGTTGTACTTATGTTTGCATGCCATTTGGCTTCTTTTCATGTACTCATTTGGGTTGCTTTTCTGACAACCCCTGGACCTATATGTCTAGATTTTCGAGATTTAGAATATTGGGGGTTTCTCTGTTGCTAATCAGAGGAGCACGGCGGGAGAGTGCTGTTAGTAGCATATCTTCCTATTCTGTTTTCTTTGATTGGTATTGAAGATTCTTTTCTAGTTTGTGAGCATTTTCTTAGTTTTCTATTCCATTTGACAATTCTCAATGTTGTGTCGCCGAACTGATGTACAAAATTCATGTATTTTCATGTTATGTATTGTGTAATAATGTTGTACTTGTACTATAATATTGGATATATTACTATATACTTCCGTACTCTGACTCCTATAATTGTGTTAATGCTTAGTGTTTATGCATACATGTTTTGTACTGTACGTATATATGTTGCAGTAGCATCTCCGTACCCGTTGGAGAGGGGGGGGTACAGGTTGGTATCAGATCATAGGCTTTGCCACCTTCAACATAACCCATCGATGAGTCATGAGTATACATTCCAATTACAAGTACATAGTTATCTAGTCCGTTACGATCTTCTTTGATATTCTTTTCCTTGACTCCTGAACCCTGTCCATCTTCTCATCTCCAGTTTTCCATAAATTATCTTGGTTATGGAAAATAGGGGACTAGAGATAGGGACTAGAAATGATCCTAGCATGTCTTGAGGGAATTCTGATACCATTCCATATGATTTTAGTGGAGAAGATGCAGATCAATTGGGATTAATATAAGGAATAATGGAAATATCAGATTAACAAATGGAGTAATAGGTCACCAACTGTGATGCCAGTCTTATCATTTGATGATTTCGATCCAGTACATTATCTTATGTCAAGTTGCTTTACACTTACATGTTATTCCCCTTACATTGATGAATAACCATGAAGAATTTAGTTAGGGGAATGAGAACTCTGTGAGAATCTGGAAGGAAACTACAAAAGGGTATATGGTAGGGGGTGAGCCCCTGTTATCTTTGGATTAGACACTATGATATAATTTGAAGTATGATTGTGTTTACTACTCCCATATTGTGATAGATTATAGAAAGAAGAAAATTTCCCATCAACCAAAATTGTAATTTATTGGGATATGCAAATTTATCAAGTAAAAGAAGAGAATACTATTGAGGATAATTTCTGACTTTCTTTAAAAGGATTATGGGGACTTGTATTTGATAAGGTTATAAAATATATAAGTGATATTCTCAAGAACAACCCTAGTTCTAAAACATCAACACAGTTAGCCAGACTTAAAGAAACAAATAAAGGACTAGTGTGGATTATATAAACAAGAAATAAAAGAGATCTAATATCCTTGGGAATACCAAGAGTATTTAGAAAGAAAACTAATAACAAGGGGTTACATAGTGACTATAAAATCCTGGTAAAGAAATATTCTATACCCAGAATTGATGAGCTTGATCAATTACATGGAATCGAGAGATTTCAAACTTAAATTGTAATCTGGATAGTAAAAAGTGAAATGCAGATGGGGGATAATTGGCAGACAAATTTTAGACCTGCAATGGACATTATGAGTTTTGGTCATACCATTTGGCATGAATAATACACCAAAATGAGTTATAGACTTGATGAAATATATCACCTCATTTTATTTAAAGATAATTTTGTGGTGGTTGATTAGTATTCATTTTTGCATATTTTTGCCACATCCACACCATACATATCATAAATATAAATGCATATCTTCAATAAAAATGTGATTTTTAATCTTTTCCTCTCTATTTTTGCAGGTCCACATTTTAATGGAGAAGGGGCCCAAAATCCAAGGATTATTAAAGAATTAATGAAGATTAATTAAAGCCCAAAAGAGAGCCCAAAGGTTGAGCCCAGGATCTGGAGAATTCCACGCGCCAACTCACCCTTCCAGAAGGTCCACGTGGCTAACAACCTCGCGCAAAATCCGCAACAAAAATCTGGCGCCTAACGGCCTTGTAACCGCCGCAGAAACGCGGCTCTGGCCACGATTCCGCGGCAGATACGTGGCCGTTGAGAGCTAGATTCCTGCCACCTGTCCGGGTTCTAGAGTCTTCTCTCTGAGGCTATAAATACAGCACCAGGGCCTTCGCAAAAACGAGAGGAGAGAGGAGAGATTAGAGGATAGAGCTTTGTATTTTGTAGGTTTTCTCTAGGATTTTAGTGCTCTAGGTCTTCTTCTTCCTCCCTAGAAATTCTGCAAAAGAGAGAGATTGTAAGAGAGAGAAAGCTTGTGTAAACCAAGGGGTGACAACTTGTGAAGTAAGGATTAATCCATTCTCTTTTCTTCTCTATTGCATTTTCTAGTATTACTTGCTTTCTTTAATTCTAACTTTAATTTCCTTGCACTTTTATTCATGCTTTGCTTTTCTTTTCTTGTAATGGCTAGTAGCTAACTTCTTCTAACATGACTAGCTAACCACTAACTTTGCTAACTACTAACTCATGAGTGATTGCTAATTTTCATCTTGCAAGTTGTATGGTCTTTTTCATCCCCGATGGGTTTCTTTCATTTTTGGCAAGCTCTTGTTGTAATTCTCCATATGATTCATGTGTGCCTCATTTAGAGCCTTGTCTTTAGAACAAGTGCCTTGATGGAACATGGAGATGGATCACCAAACATATGCTATTTGTTGTACAACTTCTTTACTTCCATTAATGAATGTTGTATCTTCTTCCTTAGCATCCCTTGAGTGTCGCTCCTTGATGTCCATTATTGAAAGTCTATCTTGTCGGCCGATGACATCTATGAGGCTACAAGACAAGTCCAAGAATGATCACCCGTCATCCAAGTGGGAAAGCAACTAGACCAACACGCAAGACAAATCAATGCCGATGAATCAACATGAGGCACGCATCACCATCACGGAGTTTAGTAAGTTTAGCAAAGTAGTAAGGTTAGCTAGTCATGGTTTTCTCTATCTAAAAATCTTCTACAAGTTTTCTTTCCTTTAGTTTTCTTTTCAAAGTAAATATCATTTCCGATTTATTTTCCTTTTCCATCATGCACAAAGCCACCGATTCTTTCATTTCTTTTTCCATGTTTTTTCCATTCTTTTAAAGCAAAGAAGAATCTTCGTTTTCTTTCTTCACAACAAACCGTAACGCTTCCATCGCAAGCTCTCCCTGAGAATCGACTCGTATAGCCCTATGCTACACGGAGATTTGGAAAGGGTACATTAAGCATATTGAATACATTTGTGGAGTGATCAAAGCACCTAAGGTTGATTCTAAACCTTCTTTCTTTCATTGAATATATATTTGTGCAAATTCTACTCTCCACATTACTACACATATCCTTTTCCTCAATCAAATTTTTGGCGCCGTTGCCGGGGAGAACAACGGTTTTTGATTTCAAGTGAAGAACTAAACGCATTTTCTTCTCTGTTGCAGGTTACAGGTGAAGAAACAGGAAAATTTGCATTGCAGTAACATATAAGTGGCTCTGGGCCTCTGCTCTTGAAAGCAGAGACCAGTTGCTCTCTGAATTGCCGCGGAATCTCGGCCAAAGCCGCGGATCCGCGACAAGGAGGAGTGGAATACTGACCATATTTCTGCAGGGTTGCTTGCTCTGCAAAATACAGCTGCTGCAGTACTTAAATTCTTGTATGCTTCACCATATTCTTGCTAATAATCAACAGTAAAAAATTTGTTGCAAAGTTAAAAATTGATTAGACATTTGCATTTCTAGGCACGTGTCTTTTCAATTCATTTACTTTACTGTTGAAGAGTGCTGGAGGCAAGGTACGTGCGCATTGCATTTAGACTAGGACTCACCTCTTGGTAGATATTTTATCGCTTTGAGTGAACCTTGTTTGTTTATATCATACACTTACACAAAATCAATTTTAAGGGCATACCCAATAAATAAGATAAGGTGTGGATTTTATCACCCCTTCCTTAGCCCAAAAACCACCATTCCAGTACTCACAATCCCAAGCTTGTAAATAAATTTGATAGACGTTGGCCTTAGGGACATCCGGACTCACTTAGAAGATTATCCTAAGGGGAAAAAGTGTTGGAAATTGACTCTTGCAAAATCAGTGTCTAGGAAAGGGATTGAGGGCCGAAAGCCCGAAGGTTGGTGGTTATTTAATTAAGGAACGTCTCTGACGGAAAACCTCCCATCTTCCTTGCCCTTTCCTGGCTGATTAGCTTGTGGTCAAAGTCTACACTAAACCTCCCGTGGACGGTCTAATCAGTTAGGAGTCGTCTAGGTCCAGGAATCATAGATAGCTTGGATTGATTTTTCTTTTATTGTTTGTTATTTTCTTTTTTTCTTTTCGCTGGTGTGATCGGTGCACGTTGTTTGTGACTGTATATGCAAGAGTGGTTCCGTGATCCAAATTCTGCAAGACTTGTTAGACTTTCTACACTTGCACTTACACAACCACTTGAATCAATGGAAAACAACGTCTCACTTCAAGATCAATTCTATCCGATTCGCACCTCCCTTCCATCTTGCATTCTTCTCCCCGAGCCCAATGGAAATCACTTTGAGCTGAAACCGCAATTCATTAATACACTTCCCCGATTTCATGGTCTAGAGTCTGAGGACGCGTACCTCTTCATTCGTGAGTTTGAAGAGGTATGCCAAATGATGAGAATTTTCCAATTGACCGAGGATGCTGTTAGGTTACGGTTCATACCGTTTGCACTTAAGGATTTAGCTAAGAAATGGCTTTACAATCTTCCCGTCAGTTCCATATCTTCATGGGAGGATTTTGTAAAAGTCTTTCTTAAGAAATTCTATCCCATCCATAAAACAGCCCTCATGCGAAAGAATATCATGCAATTCAAGCAGGAATCACACGAACCGTTCTGGAAATATTTTGAGCGTTTCAAAGACCTTCTAGCCCTATGTCCTCATCACGGCATAGAGAAATGGCGTCTATGCCAGATTATCTATGACGGTTTAGATTACCAAACGAAAACCCTCCTTGAATCCATGTGCCAAGGGGAATTTTTGAAGAAAGATGAGCATCAGGGGTGGGATCTCTTTGAAACCCTAGCTGAGAAAACCATTCAGTGGGAGTCATGTCCTGATAAATCTACTCCCACTAACTCCAGAACTGGTATGCGTTCAATAGAGTCCTCCATAGCTGCTGAAACTAAGATTACCCAATTAATGAAGAGGATAGAACTGCTTGAGTCAAGGGGAAATTCTGTTGTCAATCAGGTCAACCCATCACCAATGATCAAACCGGGTTGCACCTACTGTCATGACCTTAACCATGTCTTTGAGGAGTGTCCTTTGTATCAGCCCCAATCATATCAGGAGAACACGAATGCAGCTTTTACCAGACCTCATCATAATCCATACTCCAACACATACAATTCGGGATGGCAGAACCATCCAAATTTTTCGTGGAGTCAGTCTGGTCCTGAGCATCATAGGCCACCACTTCCACATCCTTATAATGCTCAGTCTCACCCATCCAGTTTCAATCATAATGCACCAAATTTTCATCCATCTCAAATTCCACCACAATCACAATCTTTTCAAAGTCCACCACACTACCAATCACAATTCCAGTCTCCATATCATCAACATCCACCCCAGAATAATTCAGAAATATCAGAGTTGAAAAAAATGCTAGAAACCTTTACAAAGAACTATCATCAGGATATGATAAAGTTCAGGTCCAAATTGGGCAATTGGCTGAGAGACAAAATGGACTGTTCCCAAGCCAGCCATTGCCAAATCCCAAACATCACTTCCCTTTGCATGAAGTGGAAGACTCAGGACCCAGTCAATGTCATACTATTCATACACTGAGATCTGGAAAACAAATAGACAATAAGGTTTCTAGTCAACCACCCCATCCAGCACCAAAACCTACACCTCCTGTCCCAATGCAACCAGCTTCTGACAAACCATCTTCTAGTACAGAGCCATCCACTTCAAAAGCCAAGGGTAAAGAAAAGGTAGATGAGCAACCTTATAAGCCTAGTGTACCATTTCCAAATAGGCTTACAAATCACAAGTCAAATGCTCACATGGAGAACATAAGAGAAATGTTTAATAAGGTCCAAATCAATTTCCCTCTTCTTGATGCCATACAACAAGTGCCATCATATGCCAAATTCTTAAAGGAAATGTGCACCAAGAAGAGGAAAACACAAGTCCCTAAGAAAGTCTTCCTAGCATCAACCATCAGCGAGTTGCTCACTGGTCCAATTCCTGTTAAATACAAAGACCCAGGGAGCCCCACCATTTCATGCATCATAGGACAGACTACCATCAATAGGGCACTTCTTGATTTGGGAGCCAGCATCAATCTCCTGCCTTTTTCTGTATATCAGCAATTAGGGTTAGGTGATCTCCTCCCTACCCAAATGACCATACAATTGGCTGATCGCTCTGTCACGAGACCCAAGGGGGAAATTCACGATGTCCTTGTCAGAGTTGGGGAATTCATTTATCCTGTTGATTTTGTAGTCCTTGAGACACAACCCGTGTCTAATTCAATCAAAGGGCTCAAATTCCTGTCATTTTGGGACGACCATTCCTGGCTACTGCAAATGCCATCATCAATTGCCGGAATGGATCAATGAGGTTAACCTTTGGTAACATGACTCATGAACTCAATGTCTTCCACACACAGCCTCGTAAGACAAAAGATCAAACATTTGAGGTTAGCTTTGTTAGAGAAAATTGTGAGGATTCAAAAGATGAGTCACAATTCTGTGATTCTCTTGAACCTCCAATTGATATATCATTTGAAGACCTTTTTGCTGATGAGATCATGTGTCTGGATGAGTCAACTCGGTGTCAGTTAACTGATTATACACTTCTGGATGTTGACCTTAGTTTTGAAGAATTGTATGGAGATGAACTAGAATTCCTTAACATTGAAAGTGATGAGATTCAGAGTGAAAGTGGTGACAAGGAATTTTTTAGTGAACAATGTGGTGGAATAAGGATGGACAACAATAAACAATTGATTCTGGAAACACCTAGGGCTAAGATAATAATTCAACACGTTTTCCAACTGAGCTCGCGAAAACAGACGCACTGGAACGATGGGAAACGGGCCAGAGGAAAACGACCAAAAGCCTAGGTAATGGTTACACTTGTATATACTCCTTGTAAATAATTTTTTGCACTTTTTTGTAAATAAAAGATTCTAACCTATTACCTATTTCATGCATCATTTTTATCTTGCATACATTGAGGACAATGCATGAAATAAGTGTGGGGGAGAGTTTACTAACTTAGAGTTTTTAGATTTTCTTTCTTTTACACTTCTTTTAGAAATTTTAAAAAAAAAACTTTTTGAAATAAGAGACAAAAGTTTTGATCTATTTTTAAGAAAATTAAGATGATCTTAGAAATTAAGAAAGCCTTAATTATGACATCTTAAACCTAGTTGAAATAATAGATCGTGTTTGAAATTATAGGCTAAGTAAGAAAAATTGGGGAGATATTTTTATCTTGAATTTTTTGCCTTAGATAGTATGCACTTCACACTTACACATTTTTGGGATGGAAACAAAGACCAAAAAGGCCATAAAAAAATAAAAAAAATATAAATAAAACATCACTTATTAAGCTGGATAATTGTGCCTCAAGAAGCATGATTATTCACGCCTAACGGTGGTAAAGGAAATAAATAATCCCCTTTAGTTTTGTGGCCTTGTTTACTTGAGACCTTAAGCCCGAGGGATGTTTTCTCATCTGGTGCCCTAAGACCGTCTGGTTTGGGAGTCATCGGTTATAGGCTCGCTACATGGGTAAACTAGAAAGCCTAAACTAAGGGAAGAAAATATATATATATATATAATAATAAAATATAAATAGCTTGATGGTTAGAGTTGAAATCCCAGAAATCTTCACTATCACAATGTGCATACTATCTAGGTTTTATGAAAGATAAAGTATTCAATCCAATTTTGAATTCTTACCTTAATTGAAGACAAGATCCTGGATGCAAACTAAGTTTAAGGAAGAATGATTATAGGTGGACTTATGACCTTAGATCACTTATATTTTTGCAAAAATAGTTAAAAAACTTGTCACTCTTTCAAAATGAATTTTCAAAACACTAACATTTGTCTTCTTTCTTTATGGATTTTGTGGGTGCAATCCGCTGAAAACTCTCAGGAGACAACACTCCTCCTCTAGGGTAACCTAGAGGTTTAACGGCTTGTTGCACGTGCTCAGTGCAATCGTGTCACCTGCGAAAGTGGTGTAATAAAATTGGTAATATAGTTTTTCTTTTCTTGTTTTGCTCGGGACGAGCAAAAGAATAAGTGTGGGGGTGTGATTAGTATTCATTTTTGCATATTTTTGCCACATCCACACCATACATATCATAAATATAAATGCATATCTTCAATAAAAATGTGATTTTAATCTTTTCCTCTCTATTTTTGCAGGTCCACATTTTAATGGAGAAGGGGCCCAAAATCCAAGGATTATTAAAGAATTAATGAGGATTAATTAAAGCCCAAAAGAGAGCCCAAAGGTTGAGCCCAGGATCTGGAGAATTCCACGCGCCAACTCACCCTTCCAGAAGGTCCACGTGGCTAACAACCTCGCGCAAAATCCGCAACAAAAATCTGGCACCTAACGGCCTTGTAACCGCCGCGGAAACGCGGCTCTGGCCGCGATTCCGCGGCAGATACGTCGCCGTTGAGCGCTAGATTCCTGCCACCTGTCCAGGTTCTAGAGTCTTCTCTCTGAGGCTATAAATACAGCACCAGGGCCTTCGCAAAAACGAGAGGAGAGAGGAGAGATTAGAGGATAGAGCTTTGTATTTTTGTAGGTTTTTCTCTAGGATTTTAGTGCTCTAGGTCTTCTTCTTCCTCCCTAGAAATTCTGCAAAAGAGAGAGATTGTAAGAGAGAGAAAGCTTATGTAAACCAAGGGGTGACAACTTGTGAAGCAAGGATTAATCCATTCTCTTTTCTTCTCTATTGCATTTTCTAGTATTACTTGCTTTCTTTAATTCTAGCTTTAATTTCCTTGCACTTTTATTCATGCTTTGCTTTTCTTTTCTTGTAATGGCTAGTAGCTAACTTCTTCTAACATGACTAGCTAACCACTAACTTTGCTAACTACTAACTCATGGGTGATTGCTAATTTTCATCTTGCAAGTTGTATGGTCTTTTCATCCCCGATGGGTTTCTTTCATTTTTGGCAAGCTCTTGTTGTAATTCTCCATATGATTCATGTGTGCCTCATTTAGAGCCTTGTCTTTAGAACAAGTGCTTTGATGGAACATGGAGATGGATCACCAAACATATGCTATTTGTTGTACAACTTCTTTACTTCCATTAATGAATGTTGTATCTTCTTCCTTAGCATCCCTTGAGTGTCGCTCCTTGATGTCCATTATTGAAAGTCTATCTTGTCGGCCGATGACATCTATGAGGCTACAAGACAAGTCCAAGAATGATCACCCGTCATCCAAGTGGGAAAGAAACTAGACCAACACGCAAGACAAATCAATGCCGATGAATCAACATGAGGCACGCATCACCATCACGGAGTTTAGTAAGTTTAGCAAAGTAGTAAGGTTAGCTAGTCATGGTTTTCTCTATCTAAAAATCTTCTACAAGTTTTCTTTCCTTTAGTTTTCTTTTCAAAGTAAATATCCTTTCCGATTTATTTTCCTTTTCCATCATGCACAAAGCCACCGATTCTTTCATTTCTTTTTCTATGTTTTTTCCATTCTTTTAAAGCAAAGAAGAATCTTCGTTTTCTTTCTTCACAACAAACCGTAACGCTTCCATCGCAAGCTCTCCCTGAGAATCGACTCGTATAGCCCTATGCTACACGGAGATTTGGAAAGGGTACATTAAGCATATTGAATACATTTGTGGAGTGATCAAAGCACCTAAGGTTGATTCTAAACCTTCTTTCTTTCATTGAATATATATTTGTGCAAATTCTACTCTCCACATTACTACACATATCCTTTTCCTCAATCAGTGGTCTATATGGATGATATGTAATGTATGTAGAATATTTAAGCAGTTCTTGACAGACTCAAACAAAAATAAGTCCATATGAAATGAAGTGAATTGAAATTGATTAGTGACTATCTTATTCTTGAATTATGTTATTCAACAGAAAAAATTGCAGAAGAAGATACAAATCATAAATGATTGGCCAATGCTAAAGTCCTCACTAAAAATAAGGAGTGATCAGTAACTAGATGTTATCGAAAATTAACTATGATTGAGCAAAGTCATTAAAGAAGCAGATAAGAATAGAAAAAGAAATATAGTTGGATATAAGATTGGATCATGAAATTAAGACTATTAAGAACAAATGGAGACTTTAAAGAACAAGTTGATTACAGTTCTAATTAGAACATTAGTTGATATATTAGAAATAGTGATATATTAGAAAAAGGATTCAAATGTGTATTGAGGTATATAGATATCTTAAAGCATATAATTGGAGCCTCTTGGATAGAATTATAAAACACATAATTGGAAGTTAGCAGCTGTGAACTTTGCATTGAAGAGTTGGAGACATTGTTCCTTAGGAAATCAGTATCAATTTATATCAAGCAAAAGAATTTGATGTATTTTTATACTCCGAGGGAAAGAAACATGAGGCAAAGGCATTGATTTGAGCAGACTATGATATAGACTTTTAGGATCAGATGGAGGTACTAGATCTATATCACATTGTTGGGAAAGTTCACAAGAAAGTTTAGGAATCTGTTTGAATTGTAACAAGGCTTATCACCTTAAGACAGATAAGTAATTAGAAACAAACAATACAACTTCTTGAGGATATGTTAAGAGCGTGTATACTTGATTGGAAAGGATCAAGGAAAGATCATTTACATTTAGCGGAAGTTTTCCTATAATAGCAATTATCAATCAAGTATACAGGTAGCTTCATTTGAGGCTTTATATAGAAGGAAGTGTAGATCACCGTTATGTGAGAATGAAGTAGGGAGAAGGACCTAACATGAAAGTTTAAATAGCAGATAAAGATAGATTATCCGAGAACAACTTCAGGCTGCTTAAAGTAGACGAAAAAGTTGGGCAGCTTTGAAAATTAGACCATTGAAATTTAATATTTGAGAATATGTGTTCTCAAGAATATCTCCAATTAAAGGAGTGATTTGATTTGGTGTTTGAGAAAAATTAAACCCAAAATATATAGGCCTATTTGATTTTCGGGAAAGAGTTGGAGAAGTAGCTTACAAATTGGCTCTATCATCAACCCTAGAAGGAGATCATAATATATTCCATGTATCTCAATTAAGAAAGTATAATCTGGGTGACAATCATGTGTTGGATTATTCGGAATTGGATCTGCAACCAGATTTGTCCTATGTGGAGCAACCCATAGTTATATTAGATAGAAGTGGGAAGACTTTGTAAAACATGATCATTCCATTGGTGTCATTCCATGGAACAGGCACACTTCAGGAGAAGTTACCTGGGAGCAGGAAGATGTAATTCGAGAATACTATCCTTAACTCTTTTCATCATAAGATAGTAACTCCCCTCTCCCTCTTGCCTTCTGACTTTTTGTCTATATCTCCTCCCCTATTGAAATTTCGAGGACGAATTTTTTTGCAAAGGGGATAGAATGTAATAACCCATTCCAAAAAATTACACAGATGTGTATCGTGATTTTTTGCTCATATTTTTCTCTTTTCTCCATATTTATTTTTTCTTAGTATCACTTTTGTTATTATTTTGATATCGGATCTGGATTTTTGTGAACTTAGATTCAGCTCAAGTCCGAGCCCTGGACCCGATTCTAGTAAAACTGCTTGATTGACCTTCCTGATAGTTAGATTGAATCAGTTTCAGTTTCAATTATTTATTTTCTGTATGTTGAATTTTTTTGAATTTTCTTGAATTTTTTTTGAATTTTCTTGAATTTTTCTGAATTACTTTGCACAATCTCCTAGAATCGGTATCGGCCGGTATTACCGGTTGATTTTAAAATTTTTAATTTACAAATGAAGTTGAAATTCTAGAATCTCTAAAATCATATTTTCTATTTTAGTGCAATTTTTGGGATTATTATAAATTAATTAAAATTTTAGTGAGAACATAAAATATGAATTCATATGAATATGGGTGTATCTCAAAGACTATTTATGTATATAACATGTCTAATAACATTGCATTTAAACATAATGAACATAAAAAATCAAAACATACTAAAAATTATCAAATGAGAAAGCATGTAAACATAAATAGGGAGTTCGAGATAGTTACCAAAATTATTAGGGCTAATCTCTAGGTCTCCAAACTATGGTAGTCCTCTCACTAAACATCCCTTAAAAGTGATGTAACCAAAAGTGCCACCATTTAGCTCGGAACGCATTCACAATCAAGCCACCATACCGTCATGTCAAGTGAGATCCCATACCTACATCAAATATAATAGGGGTGGATTTTGGTATCCACACTTTCTTGGGTCCATGGGGGTTAGCACCTTTCCTAACCCAAACAAATTTATTTGTAAAATTTGAAATATTTATTGTATCATAACAAAATTTTGCAAGGTGGTCCGTACGTCCACAATGTGTACAAGTGTACACTTGAGTATACATAGAATCATGTGTATGAGCATGATGAGCATGTGTATGCCGTGATTTGTATGCATGAATATGTGAAACTTATTTTTTTCGAAACATAGATTCTAATTTCTTGTGATTCATAGCATATTAGCTCCAAGTGAAGCTCAAACAATCTATACTCTTCTTCAAAGCACATATATCATTTTCAATAATTGAAGAAGATGTGGAGTAACCAACATGTTTATCAGTAAAAGAAGACGCAATGGAAATATGACAAACATGAGCATCAACATCATTTTTCAAAGAGGTATTTTCCTTTGAAACTAAATCTAGCTCTTTTGAAATTGAAACAAGTTTATTTTTCAAAGAATCACTCTCTTTTAGATCAACTTCAAGTTTTGAAGATAAAACCTCATTTTTCCTCAAAATAATATCAAAATCATTTTTATTCTTAAAATTTTCATTTTCTTTTAAAATAAGATCAAGTTGGGTTTTCAAAGAGTCTCTTTCACTTAAAATCTCAACCCTCTCTTGTAAAATCATACTAAATTTTGAAAATAAATCCTCATTTATTCCTTTAATTTAAAACTTTTCTTTTTCAAAACTTTATACTTTGAAAGCAAATCTTTACACAATATAGATAGTTTTTCATTTAATGCATGGGCATCCATACTATCATGATCATCATTAGAAGAGCTAGCACTATCATCTAGTTGAGTATCCGAATGTACCTGAAGGGAATCATTCTCTTGGACTATGAAGCAAGCTTAGTCGGACTCTTCTCCACTAGATTCTTTCTCCACATTGTTTGTCATTTGAAGCTCGGGAGAGGTTAATGTATTCCACATTGCAAAAGCGGAATCACAATGAGAAACTATAGAAAATTGATTTTTTCTAAGTGTGTACCTAAGTGCCACTAAGGCTTGTGCATTGGCCTCTACATGCTTGTCATTACCAAAATAAGATTTTTTAGTAGTAATAAGATAAACATGCAATCCTAGGGATTTAAGGTATGTACTCATCTTATACTTCCACCCGTCAATGTTGGTAGCATCATACATGGGAGGGATCATGAAATCCATGAGTGTATAGACTATATGTGTGCAAATGCAATATTAGATTAGCAATCCAAGATCTCACTCCTAGGTAGTTAAACCTAATATCATGAGCGTAGACTCTGATACCAATTAAAAATACACCTAGAGGGGGGTGAATAGGTGTACTAGCTAATCTAATGACAAATGATGCGGAATTAAAAATCAATTGTAACACATTGTGTGTAACCAAAGAGTGTAGCCGAATTCCCCATGAAGGGCTCTGGACTATCTCCTCTAGATTTCTCTAAATTAAGAGTTGAGGGGCTATATGAAGCTCTCTTGGTTCAATACAAATGTACACACAACCAATACCAAGCATGTATAAATATGAGCAATATGAAGCAATGCAGGATATAAGAGAGATAAAGTTTAGAGATAGTGGATCAAACGTAAACGCTGAGATATGTTTTGAGGTTCGAGTTACTGCTTTACGTTCTCGCCTTCACACAGAAGGATTTTCACTATGTACATACAGGACCTTCCACAAAGGGAACCTCCACCGAGGAATTTGCAATTACAAACTTAAGAATACACAACTCCTCTCTCCAACACAACCACCTCTACACATGAGGCAATGCACAAAGCTAAAACTCAATCACTTCTACACAAGAGGGAATGGCACTAAGCCAAACAACAATCATCTCTACACAAGAGATAAGGCTCGAAGCCAAACAACAACCACAATCACCTCTATATAAGAGGGATAACCACAAACCCAAAGCAAAACCCCAATCACCTCTACACAAGAGGGATAGGTACAAAGCCAAAGCAAAAAAGACATTATCACAATAGACCACAAATAACTTTCCTCATAAAACAAAATCCTATAGATAGGATTAGATATGATAGCTCAAGTGTGAGAAAACAAGATGCTTGAAAAATAACTTACAAAGAAATATACTTGGGAAAAATTCTAGATAAAGATAAAAATAAAGATCCAAAAATCAATTTCCCAAAGACTCTATTTTTCTTTGATTTTTTCAACCCTTGAAAATAAAATAAATATAAATCTTTTTGGCTCAAAAAAACTCTTCTAAAACTTACTGCAAAACACTTGTAAGATGGGAAGAGAAGCTCTAAAAAAATCTTATTCAAAATAGCCCAAGGAAGGCATATTTATAGCCTCTCAAAAAACTAGCCGTTGGCAGCCAGAAAAGTCAAAATTGACCTTTCAGTCGACCACCCAACGGTCATATTTCTGACCGTTGGCGCTCTGGTCGACCGCCCGGTCGACTGGCAATACCCGAGAGTGGGGTACTTTCAGTCGGTCGACCGCCCGATCGACCGGCCTTCTTGGCTGGCCTTGTGCACGCGTCTTGTTCACATCGGTCAACCGGTCCGGTCGACCGCCAGCAGGATCTGGCTGATAATAAGGGACTTGAAATTTAGATATTTTAACTCCAAAAAATCCCATAAATACTCATAAATTCCACAAAAATCATTTCCTTATGAATATTTGAAGAAAAAATATGTGTAACCAAAAATCAACACATATTACAAACCATTTGAACTATTTTTATGATATAAAATATTTGGTCTTAAATAGAAACCGTATTTTTCAAAACTTGGATTTTGAAAAAAAAACCATTTTCTCTAAAACTTGTATAAATAGAAAAACATGATATTTAAACACATTTAAAGCATATTGTGTATGGATAGAATCCAATACACATTAAATGATATATCTATGTTTTTGACGTGAAATCCAAAAAAGATTTTGTAAAATACAAAACATTAAACACATGAATAGGATCATCAAAATAAGTTTTTTCAAATATATGAAACATAGATGTATATGAAGCATAGATGTATATAGATTAAATCTAATATACATTAAATCATGTAAACTTGTTTTGATTCTATCTATTATGAAAACCATATGTATGTAAACTTGAAATCCAAAACAGGTTAAACTGAAATCAAACGTATTGAACTTGTGTGTGTGTGAACTTGAGCATATCAACATTCTATCTTTACACAAGATCTAAACACAACTAAACTAAATACAAACTGAAGTCTTCTTGTAGATCTTCATCTTCAAAACAACTCGATCCAAACTCAATCCAAAGAGCTTGACTCCATTTGAGTGCTAGATGTAATCTTGAAGTGCAAGCTCTTGAATCTATATGTATTAGCTCTAAAACTCCTTTGTTGAAACTAAGCACCTATTATGATCTTGATCAATAACTGAAATTATATAAACACAAGATCATTAGTACTATAACTATATGAGTGAATCATCATCAAAACTAAAGTGATGGGCCTTTGGGCCAACACTCTATCCCCTTTTTGTTGTATTAGTATTTAAATGCTATATGCATCATATTATAGGAATTTCAGGAATTCTTGATGTATTCTATAATTTTAGGCAAGTACCTGTCCCTTGTAGTGAATATTACTTTTCCTGTAGCGAGTGCTCTCGCTTTATTTGGGTTTCCCCACTTCGAGAGGTGAAAATTATATATTTAGAAATTTTTATATAATTGTGTACTTGTGGAAATTGTATTTGTAGCGGCAAAATATCTTGTATCAATGCTATGGATGTTTGTTGTAATTTTTAGAATTTTTCTGTATTTTTGTATATTTTTGGGGACTAACGGTCATGCAGGTTGCAGATATAGCGCACTTCTCGGGCCAGCTACCGGGTAATGTAGATTGTGCCTAGTATCCTATGGGTGATACCGTAAAGTGTACCTTAAGTCTTATGGATTGCATGGTAGCTATTTGGAGTGCGCTAAGACCTTATGATCTCTCATTTAGGGCCCAAGGGTGTTTATTATTTCCCTGCTTATATATGTGCTTAAGTGCACATACATTAATTTATGCAGGTACCTACTTGGCCTTCAGGCCCTATTAGACCTTATGGTCTCTCTTATGTCTACTTTCTTGAAGGGGGTGTGGTTAGACCATTCGCGATCTCTTGGCTTCACCTGGTAGGCGTATTTAACGCTCAAAACTTTATCACTAGACTCTCGCCTAGGCGAAACTCTATCAGATTTTAGACTCGCAATCTAAACTGAGCCATTCATATAGCTCCGTCGAGCTCTTTAGTAATTAAACACTATTCGTTATTTGTGCCTCCAGTACTGCTTACACTGCTTATTTGTGCACCTAGTTGTAACACTGCCTCATAGTATATTTACAATTGTGAAGAATTTGAAATACCTGACGTGATATATATTCCTGAGATGCTTTAGATACTCACAACATGTCTGACATATGATAATCCTGACATTGCATCATGACTGACACCGGATACGATCCTGATAACTAAATATTGGTACTGACTAGTGATATTGACATTATTTGACTTAGATAGTATTATTTACATTTGACTGTATACCAGACTTAGTATTAACACCTGATACGGTATCATGATTCCTGACTCAAGACAAATACTCCTAATTCACTCTTGATCGGTACCGTGAATCTTGAGCAGATTAAATTACAAGATTCACAAAAATTACTTTTACAGAGATATTACTATTCTCATAAATACTATACTCAAGAATCATGAGTAAGATTATACTCTTGTTACAATTATATGATGTGTGAAACTAAGTGCCACGTAGACCTAAGTGCTACATAGAGCAAAGTGCCATGGGAGCCACCTCTAGAAATTCCTGGGGGCCACCTCTAGAATCCCACACTCCTATGTTCTTGTTATTCCCGTAAAACAATATCGTGAAGCCAAATTGGAAATAATCTTGAATATATTTAATAATTATACAACTTACACCGGAGTGGAAAAAATTGATGGCTTTCAATATGTGTACGTTTTTATAGCAATTTGCACAACTCCTATTTCGAATCCACCAAAGGCCACAGGGGACCGGTTGGGGTGTATTGGCACCCGTGTCCTGATTGGATTCCTATTTTAAGGGCATACAAATAAGACCCTTCGTCTTAGCGACCGGTTCTGGGGGCCCGACCCAGATACTCCTGAGGTCATTATCCCAGGTAGCAAGGGCCCACTATAAACATGGTTCGTTGACTGCCCCATTAGTTTCCAATAACAAAACTCGCTTTACTCTGATTTGGATTATGTGAATTGGGACAGTGGAGCACATACCTAGACATCCGAGTAGGACTAGCCATAAAAGGAATAATAATAAACGACTGACTTGACTTCAGTACTGATCACACTGACTCCATCTACATATGGACACCACACATAAGGATATATCTAACATACTGACATAACATCACATGTACTAGATATTATTTGTTTTCATATGATAGTTATTTTATGTTTTATTATCATATCTGATTTATTTACATATATGCTAAGTCACATTCACTTTCTTTATGCTTACACTTATGTTTGCACGCCATTTGGCTTTTTTTTTATGTAATCATATGGGTTGCTTTTCTGACAACCTCTGGACCTGTATGTCCAGATTTTTGAGATTTGAAATATTAGGGTCTTCTCTGTTGCTGATCAGAGCGGGAGCATGGTATTAGTAGCATATCTTCCTGTTCTATTCCTTTTGGTTGGTATTGAAAATTCTTTTGCAGTTCATGAGCATTTTCTTAGTTTTTTGTTCCATTTGACAATTCTCAATGTTGTATCGCGGACTGTTGTACAAATTCATGTATTTTCATGTTATATACTGTGGAATAACGTTATACTTGTACTGTAAAATTTGAATATATATTACCATACGCTTCTATACTCTGGCTCATGTAATTGTGTTGATGCTTAGCGGTATGCGTACGAGTTTTGTACTGTGCATATATACATTGCAACAGCTTCTCCATACCCATGGGGGTGGGTCGTTATAGGGTAGTACTTGTATCTCCATAAAACTACGTGATTCCTTGTGCATTTATATTAACTTAGCCATGATCCAATAACATTGCAGAATATAATGCTCTACTGATCGGAATGCAACTCGTAGAAGAGATTGGCATCAGACATCTTGAAGCATACGGTGATTCGCAACTCATCGTTAACGAGATTCGCGGGGAGTATGAAGTCTGACATGAAGATTTGGTGCCCTACTATAATGCAACCATCAACATGGTAGAGAAGTTCAAAAGCTTTCACATCAACTATATACCTTGTCAATAGAATGCACACACAGATGCCATTAGCGTTCCTCGTTGCTTCGCTGACTCTTCCAGGCGGGACAACAAAGAAAGTGTTGGCCCGGAGGCCTTCCTCTCTAGTTTTGATGATGATTAACTCATGTAGTTATGTTTACTAATAATCTTGTGATTTTAATTTTAGATCATTTAACAAGATATTAGTTGGCGATTAGCTGCAACAAAGGAGTTTTTGGAGCTTTCACATGGTGATTCAAGAGCCCGAGCATCAAGATCATACCTTTGCACTCGGTGAATCACGTTTGGGATCGAGTCGACTTGAAGATGGAAGATCGTCAAAAAGACTTAGGTATCCTAGTTTAGTTTAGTGTGTTTAGATCCATTTATAAAGATAAGAATAGTTGATATGCTCAAGTGCACAACACACACAAGTTTTATGTTTGGATTTGGTTTTCATGAATAGCTTAGATCAAAACAAGTTTAAATGGTTTTTATGTATATTAGATGTGTTCAATATACATACATGCTTCTTATCTTAAACAAACTTATTTTAATATGTCTATTCATGAGTTTTTAGGAAAAATCAGATTTCCTATTGAAAAATCAAAGTTTGATAAAATACATGTTTTGATTTTTGGTAAAAATGATAAGACACAAAAATAGTTTCATATACTTGATATTTGAGCTAAACTTTTTATCACAAGTTTATATATCAATGCAAAATGATAAAACTATTTTTGGAGATTTTTACAAGACTTAAAAGAATTTTTAGAAATATATTTAACTGATTTTCTGACCCATTTTCTGACCCAGACTGTGGCTGACAGGCCAGGTCGGCCGACCGCACGGTTGACCGGCCCTTGGTTGACCGACGTGCACAGCCTTGTGCACGTCTGGCAGCACAGTGGGTCGGCCGACCGAGCGGTCGACCGGACCAGAGAGCTTTGCTCTCTGTATCTGGGCGGTCGGCCGGACGGTCGACCGGATGCCCTAACGGTCATATTTCTGACCGTTGGCGGTCGGCCGGGCCGGCCGACCGCAAGCCTGTCAGGCTGCCAGATCAGCCTAACGGCTAGTTTTCTGTTTGGGCTACAAATACCCCATCTCTTGTGATGTTTTGATAAGACTTTTGACAAGAAAAATTTCAGAGTTTCTCTAGTGTTTAAAACAAGTTTTCAAAAGTGTTTTTGGGCTTTAAACTTCCAAATTGGTTTTGTGTTTTAGGTTTTGGGAAAATCAAAGAAAATAGAAATTTGGGAGATTTGTTTTGTTCTTCATTTCTATCATTTACAAAGAGTTTTCCCAAGTGTTTTCTTTGAGTTTTTATTTTCCAAACACCTAGTTTTCCACACTTGAGCTTATCTTCTATCCCATTCTATTAGGATCTTGTTTAGTGGAAAAAGGAAAGAGGTTTGTGGTTGAGACATACCACTTATTGTAAACCCTTGATTTCTTGTGTTGCTCCCTCTTTGGTAGAGGTTGAGGTTGTTGTATTGGGTTGGTATTTGCTCCCTCTTTGGTAGAGGTGGAGATTATTGTTTACTCCCTCTTTGTGAGGTGGAGTTGGAGTTTGGTTGTAACCCTCTTCGGTAGTGGAGTTTGTGGTTGTTTGGCTACGGGCCTACCCCTCGGTTGTGAGGCGGTGTTTGAGAGAGGAGTTCGGTACTCCCTTTGTTGTAAAAAATCCTCCTCGGTGGAGGTTCCCTCGATGGGAGTTAGTGGATTGGAAATCCTTCTCGGTGAAGGCGGAGACGTAGAGCTAGGGGCTCGAACCTCGAAACATATCCTTGTGTTTGTGTTTGATCCATTGTCTCTTAACCCTCTCTCTTTATTTGTGTTGTGCATAGAATTATTCATTTCATATCATTCATACTTGCTTGCATTCGTGCCTTGCATATTTCATATTGCTTATCATCCTTATATGCTTGGCTTGTTGTTTGTGTGTGCCTCACTTGTACTTAACCACAAGAGCTTCATATAGCACCTCAACCCATATCTAGGGGAATCAAGAGGAGTTAGTCCAGAGCCCTTCACGGGGAATTCGGCTACACTTGTGTGTTGTATTAAGTGTCTTGCAAATAGTGTTTTAAGCTTCTGCATTTAGCGCATTTAGTTTATAGATTAGCATTATCACCTATTCACCCCCCTCTAGGTGATTTACAATTGGTATCAGAGCCTACGCTCCTGATACTTAGGCTTAACATCCTAGAAGTGAGATCCTTTGTTTGCTAATCTACCATTTGCATTTGCTTGTTTGCATACATATAGTTTACATCCATGGACTTCATGACCCCACCTATGTTTGACCCTTCCAACATTTTTGTTTGGAAGACTAGGATGTCCATATACCTCCAAACCCTAGGTTATAAGGTTCACCTTGCCATTACCAAGGAATCCTTCCTTAGTGATAGTAAGCATATAGAGGCTAATGCACTTGCCCTAAAGGCCATTAGAAGCACGCTTTCAAAGAATATCTTATGCATGTTTCTAATCTTGATTCCGCCTTTGCAGTGTGGAACAAGTTGACAACAACCACTACCTCCGAGCTTCAAATGCCAATCCAACAAGAAGAGGAATCTAGTGGAGATGAATCCGAGCCACAACAATGCTATACGGTCCAAGGGAATGACTCCCTTGAGGTATACTCGAAAACTCAACTAGATAGTTTTGATTCTAGCTCTTCATGTGATGAATTTGTTGATGCCCATGCTTTGAATGAAGAACTTTCAATAGTTTGTGAAAAATTAGTAGAAAAATATAAAATTTTGAAAAAGAAAAGTCTAGGAATTGAAAAAGAAAATAAAAGTTTGCATTCTAGACTCAACAAGGTTTTGCAAGAGAAGGTTGATGTTGGCCCAAAGGCCCATCACTCTAGTTTTGATGATGATCAACTCATGTAGTTATTATACTAATGATCTTGTGTTTAATTAGTGACAGATTTGTTATCAAGATCTTAGTAGGTGTGGAGCTTCAACAAAGGATTTAAAGTCAAGTTTTGGAGCTTACACCGGTTTGATTCAAGAGCTTGTGCATAAAGACCACATCAAGTACTCAAGAGGAGTCTAGCTCTATGGATCGTGTTTGGACCAAATCAAGAAGATGAGAAGGCTTCAAGTGAAGACTTCAAGAAGATGAAGACTTGTGTCTAGGTATAAGATTTTTGTTTTTAGATAAAATGTAAAGGATAGAGTAGTTGGTGGATTGCTCAAGTACATTTACACACACACTCTTGATAGATATGTTTTCATAAAAGATTTTTAGTTTTTAGAAAAGAATTTTTACTTTGGAAAAATACTTTGGTTTTTGGAATTTCTTATATACAAAACCATGTTTAGAGCTTAATGTCAAAACATAGATATCTTATTTGTGTAGTGGATCATATCCATACACACTATGCTTTAATGAATTCAAAATATCTTGTTTTTGTATCATGAAGAAGTTTTAGAAAAACAAGATTTTGAAAAATACAAGTTTTCATTTGAGCCAATAATTTTCTACTTACAAAAATAGTCCAATCTTTTATAACATGCCTTGATTTTGTGCAAGCATGTTTGTTTATCAAAGTATATTGGTAAAACTATTTTTGTAAATTTTTATGTATTTTAAGGGATTTTATGTGAGCCAAAAAAACCAAGTTTTAAATCCCAATTTTTCTGTTTCTGGCTTCAGCCAGTCGACTAGTCGACTGACCAAGTCGACTAGGGCTGAAGTCGGTCGACCGACCCGGTCGATCGACGTGCACAGACGTGCATGCCAGTTCTGCAGGATGGCCGACCGACCGACCCGGTCGACCGTCCAGAGAGCACTGCTCTCTGGAAAGGCCCCGGCCGACCGTTCGGTCGACCGGACAGAGAGATTGCTCTCTGTATCCTGGCTCAGTCGACCGCCCGGTCGACCGATGGTTCAAACAGTCTAAAATATGACCGTTGGCCGGCCGACCGACGGTCGACCGTTAGGCCTGACAGAACCCCAACGGCTAGTTTTTCTTAGCCTATAAATTTGGGGGTTTGGGCATTGTTTTTCACCAAGATTTTGGAGACTTTTAGAGCCAGTTTTTCCCATTCTTTTCAGAGGTTTTCTCCACATATTTGAGAGCAAATATTTCCTATCAAAAGGGAAGATTTTATCAAGAGTGTTAAAAGAGATTTTCTTTGAGTTTTCCTCCACCATTCTCATCCTTGTTTTCTCACACTACACTTGAGCTATCCATTGCTATTCATCTTATAGGAGTGTTTTTGTGAGAGGATTTTAGGTGATCAAGAGTTGTTATCACCAAAGTTCTACTTTGTTCCTTTGAGAAGGGGGACGGTTGTGTTCCCATTAGTTCGGGTCCTAGTGTGGACTCGGTTTTCCTAGTGTGGACTCGGTTGTTTCGGGTTCGGGTGCGAACTCTTGTTTGAGGTGCAGCCTCGGCGAGCCGGTGGGCTTGCGTGTGTACGGGACTAGAGAGTCCGAGAGATTGTAGGTGTTGCGACACCAAGGAGAGATCCATTAGGATCGTGCATAGTGGAAATCCTTCGTGTGTCGAAGGCGGGGATGTAGAGCAAGTGTGCTCGAACCTCGAAACAAATCCCTTGTGTTTGCGATTGCTCACTCTCTCTCTCTCTCTCTATCTCTTTTATATCTTGCATACTCTCATTGTCTACCTTTATATGCTTGATATATTCATTTGTGCTCATATTGTTATATACTTGTGTGGGATTGTTTGCTAACACTTGTATTTAACCAAGAGAGCCAACGCGGCACCTCAACCCTTATCAAGGGGAATCTAGAGGAGTTTGTCCAGAGCCCTTCACGGGGAATTCGGCAACACTCTTGTGTTATACGTGGTGTTTAGTATAAGAGGTTAGTTTAGGTCATAATAATTTACACTTCCGCATTATTTGGCATTAAGTGACCATTAGATTAGCTATCACCTATTCACCCCCCCTCTAGGTGATCTACAATTGGTATCAGAGCCAAGTGCTCTGAAATTTGGTCTAACAACCTAGAGTAAAAGATCCTCATTTTTAGGCTAATCACATTTTTTTTTGTACACACACCATGGACTTCATGTCACCACCCATGTTTGACATTCTTAACATCCATATATGGAAGGTGAAGATGTCCTTGTACCTCAAAGCCTTAGGTATTCATGTTTATCTTGCCACAACTAATAATGCATATTGTTTAAATGGCAAAAATGTTGAGGCTAATGCAAAAGCCCTACATGCTTTAAGATCTACCCTAAATGATAATTATTTATCTAGGGTTGCTAATCTTGATTTGACTTTTGTAGTTTGGAACACTTTGATCTCCCTTGGCGAAAATGATCAATACTATGCGGGGAGCGACTCGGATGTTGGAAGCGACCCTTTCAATGTGTGCTACATGGTCCAAGGGGATAACCCCCTTGAGGTAACTACCGAATCCGAGTTAGATGATGAGGACATGTCATATGATGAGCTTACCACTTTTTGTCAACTCCTCCTTGAAAAATATGACATGATTAAGAAAGAAAATAAAATTTTGAAAAAGAAATTTGATTGCATGCATATAGAGCAAGATTCATTTAGAAACAAGATTGCATGCTTAGAAAAAGAAAAGGAAGATTTGAAAAATGAGAATGTTTCCTTATTTTCAAAAGTGAATGATTTGTGTGAAGGAAACAATACTTTGAAAAATAAAATTGATTTGGTGAAAAAACAAAAGGAAGTTGTTTTTCAAGAAAATAAATCTTTAAAAGAAAAATTTGTGAAAAAGAAAAAGATTTTGTTTCGAAAAAGAAAAAGAAAAATGATTCTTTATCTCATCATGCTTTACATGCCACCACTAATGAGATTAAAGATTTGAAAAATAAAATGGATTGTTTGAGTTCAACTTTGAACTCTTGTGCATCTAACCATACTAGGTTGGAGTCAATGTTTTCAAAGAAACAAATTCCACACATTCATGCACATCATCATCATGCATATGCTTATGTTGCACGCCACGATCATACACATACACATAAGCATCCTAAGGTGTACAAGTGTACACATTGTGGCCGCAAAGGCCATTTAGCAAAGTTTTGTTTTGACAAGTTGCATTATTTAAATTTTGCTAAAAATAAAAATGTTTGGGTGTCTTACAAAGCTAACCCCCAAGGACCTAAAAGAAAATGGGTACCAAAGTCCCCACCTTTTGTTTTTGATATAGGTGAGGGCTCTCACAAGACGTGAGAGATTTGGTGCCTTGATGGTGGATGCACTTGGACTTGATGGACACACATATGGATGTATCACTATCAAGGAGGTTTGGTGGGACAACCACCATGTTTGGAGATTTGGAGTATAGTTCTTATGGTTTGGTAACTATCTCTAAACTCCTAGTTTGTTTATGTACGTGCTTGTTCATACATGATATTTTAGCATGTTCACTTTTTTTTGGGTTTTGTGCTTCATGTGGTAGAAACATGCTTAGATGTAGTTTTTATCAAAACTTATATTATACATGTACAAATAGTGAGTTACACTTGATTTATATATGTTTGCACTTCATGCTCATTTGTACCCACTATATGCACATGTATAAACTAGTTTTGATGATTCTCTCATTTACATTTGTTTTGCCAATTTTCATGGTTTACTTCACGTATATGTAATTTTTATTCAAATCTAATAAATATACATGTATACCCGTGAGTCTCTTGCCTTCATGCAAATACATTTGATAGACTCTTTTATGTTTGGGATATGTATGGGTATTGTTAGTTTTGGATAAATCATACATATACCATGAAGATTAGTGTTTTAATGAAAAATGATTTTTCATATTTTTTTGCTAAAAATGTGACTTATGATCTTTTTGAGCTTCAATGTCTATTTTTATGAAAATGCTATTTACATGACTTTTGAACACTCACACTTTATTTATTTTGTCATGACCTTGTTTCATGAACATATTTTTGAGCTTCATAGATCGAGTGTCAATTCTTGTACTTGGTATGATTCATGAAATACATATGCTTTGATTTCATGTTTTTGAAGGATCTTTAACTAGTTTTTCAAAAATTATTTTAACTAGTTATTTATTCTTCAATGTTTATGAGATATACACATGATCCTATCTTTAATCCATTGGATAAATTCTTTCGTATTCTCAAGATTTGATGCTTCCTGACTTGAATATTAGTTTACATGTTAGTTTTTGTCAACACTAGGATTTAACTTATACATATTGTGGGTCACAAATAAATCTATATATGGTTGGGTTTGATTGCTTATTTGTGCCCATTAGGTGTGCTAGTATAACCTAGTTTTGATGATCCTTACATTTTTAAACTTGTATTCCCATTTTGGATTTGTGTTATGATCATGTGCTTTCATTTCATGTATATGTTTATTTTGCCAAACTTTAAGATATACATGTATACCTCTTGAGTCATTTGCCTTTTATGCAAATCTATATATATGGACTCAATTGTGTTTAGGGATATATATGTATACTTCTTGTGTTGTCAAAACATACATATACCTTGAAATATAATTTTTTTTAATAAAAATTCTCAAGATTTGTTTTATTGAGAAAATTCAAAATTTTGTTTATAAGAAAAACCCAAAATTTTTTATTTGTATTGCCTATATGCAAGGAGAGCTTAACATCTCTTCTACATATAGATTCATGTTGAGTATATTATATATTGAGGAGCTTGACAACTCTTCTTTATGTGGTACACGTGTGTAGGGGGAGCTGCACATCTCCTCTTATGCATTACATATTATACGTTATGTGAATTAGGGCTTGTCATCCCTCCTTCATGTAATGTATATGTGTAGGGAAGTTACTTAACCGTCTTCCTATTCATGAATATATATCGTATATACCCTTTTATTGACTTATTTGTTTACACCCCTTATTGGTTTCTTTGTTTATGACAAAAGGGGGAGAAAGATTTGATGATTTTATTTTTTTACTTTAACCCCTTTGTTGATGATTGACAAAAGGGGGAGTATTTGGTATATATGCATGTTTTTATAAAAGAATTTATGTTTATGCATATATGTTTTGTTTTGCAAATAGGAGAAAAAAATTTTGTGATTTTTGTTTTATGCTTGATTAGCATGTTTACTCCTACATTTGCATACATGTTTATGTGCCTCATTGCATATTTATTTTGTTTATTTGGTATGCATGAGTTAAGGGGGAGCTTCTCTGGAGCTTTACTTTAATTCATGCATATATAACTTCATGAGTTTTGTCATCATCAAAAAAGGGGAGATTGTTGGCCCAAAGGCCCATCACTCTAGTTTTGATGATGATCAACTCATTTAGTTATTATACTAATGATCTTGTGTTTAATTAGTGACAGATTTGTTATCAAGATCTTAGTAGGTGTGGAGCTTCAACAAAGAATTTAAAGTCAAGTTTTTGAGCTTACACCGGTTTGATTCAAGAGCTTGTGCATAAAGATCACATCAAGTACTCAAGAGGAGTCTAGCTCTATGGATCGTGTTTGGACCAAGTCAAGAAGATGAGAAGGCTTCAAGTGAAGACTTCAAGAAGATGAAGACTTGTGTCTAGGTATAAGATTTTTGTTTTTAGATAAAATGTAAAGGATAGAGTAGTTGGTGGATTGCTCAAGTACATTTACACACACACTCTTGATAGATATGTTTTCATAAAAGATTTTTAGTTTTTAGAAAAGAATTTTTACTTTGGAAAAATACTTTGGTTTTTAGAATTTCTTATATACAAAACCTTGTTTAGAGCTTAATGTCAAAAACATAGATATCTTATTTGTGTAGTGGATCATATCCATACACACTATGCTTTAATGAATTCAAAATATCTTGTTTTTGTATCATGAAGAAGTTTTGGAAAAACAAGATTTTGGAAAATACAAGTTTTCATTTGAGCTAATATTTTCCTACTTACAAAAATAGTCCAATCTTTTATAACATGCCTTGATTTTGTGCAAGCATGTTTGTTTATCAAAGTATATTGGTAAAACTATTTTTGTAGATTTTTATGTATTTTATGAGATTTTATGTGAGCCAAAAGACCAAGTTTTAAAATCCCAGTTTTTCTGTTTCTGGCTTCAGCTAGTCGACTAGTCGACTGACCTAGTCGACTAGGGCTGAAGTCGATCGACCGACCCGGTCGACCGACGTGCACGTCAGTTCTGCAGGATGGCCGGCCGACCGACCCGGTCGACCGTCCAGAGAGCTCTGCTCTCTGGAAAGGCCCCGGCCGACCGTGCAGTCGACCAGACAGAGAGATTGCTCTCTGTATCCTGGCTCGGTCGACCGCCTGGTCGACCGATGGCTCAAACGGTCTGAAATATGACCGTTGGCCGGCCGACCGGACGGTCGACCGTTAGGCCTGACAGAACCCCAATGGCTAGTTTTTCTTAGCCTATAAATTTGGGGGTTTGGGCATTGTTTTTCACCAAGATTTTGGAGACTTTTAGAGCCAGTTTTTTCCATTCTTTTCAGAGGTTTTCTCCACATATTTGAGAGCAAATATTTCCTATCAAAAGGGAAGATTTTATCAAGAGTGTTAAAAGAGATTTTCTTTAAATTTTCCTCCACCATTCTCATCCTTGTTTTCTCACTACACTTGAGCTATCCATTGCTATTCATCTTATAGGAGTGTTTTTGTGAGAGGATTTTAGGTGATCAAGAGTTGTGATCACCAAAGTTCTACTTTGTTCCTTTGAGAAGGCGGACGGTTGTGTTCGCATTGGTTCGGGTCCTAGTGTGGACTCGGTTGTTCGGGTTCAGGTGCGAACTCTTGTTTGAGGTGCGGCCTCGGCGAGCCAGTGGGCTTGCGTGTGTACGGGACTAGAGAATCCGAGGGATTGTAGGTGTTGCGGCACCAAGGAGGATCCATTGGGATCGTGCATAGTGGAAATCCTTCGTGTGTCGAAGGCGGGGATGTAGAGCAAGTGTGCTCGAACCTCAAAACAAATCCCTTGTGTTTGCGATTGCTCACTCTCTCTCTCTATCTCCTTTATATCTTGCATACTCTCATTGTCTACCTTTATATGCTTGATATATTCATTTGTGCTCATATTGTTATATACTTGCGTGGGATTTTTTGCTAACACTTGTATTCAACCAAGAGAGCCAACACGGCACCTCAACCCTTATCAAGGGGAATCTAGAGGAGTTTGTCCAGAGCCCTTCACGGGGAATTCGGCAACACTCTTGTGTTATACGTGGTGTTTAGTGTTAGAGGTTAGTTTAGGTCATAATAATTTACACTTCCGCATTATTTGGCATTAAGTGACCATTAGATTAGCCATCACCTATTCACCCCCCCCTAGGTGATCTACAGTTGAGGTCTATAATGAAAGGGATTCATTGAGATCTCAATTAGACCTTGCACTAAAAGAAAATAAATTTTTAAAGTCTAAAAATGATTGCAATGATGTTTTAAAGAAAAACGAAAACTTGTCTTCAAAAATTGATTTTGTTTAAAGCAGAATGTTGCTTTGAAAGATAAAATAATTTCTATTTCAAATGATTTAGATGTTTGTTTAAAGAAAAATAAATTTTTGAAAAATAAGATTGATGCACATGTTTGCCATGCTAGGGTAGTATCATACACCTCACCTATTGCATGTGCCACCTCTTTAATTGAAAAAGATATATCTATGCTTAAGAAGAGTGTTGATTGTTTGGGCTCCACTTTGAGCCAATGTGTTGTGGGCCATACACGTTTGGAAACTTTGTTTCGAAAGAAACAAGTTTCATCTATTATGCATGCACACCCATCACGGCATACACATGCTCCACATGGACACGATCATCACTTGTATGCTAATGTGTATACTTGTACACATTGTGGACGTAAGGGCCACCTTGCTAAATTTTGCTTTGATAGATTACATAATGTAAATTAGCAAATAACTTTGTTTGGGTTAGAGAAGGTACTAACCCCCATGGACCCAAAAAGATATGGGTACCAAAGACCACCCCTCTTGTTTATGATGTAGGTGTGGGCTCTCACATGACGTGAGAGTAGCGGTACCTTGGAGTGGATGCGTTCCGAGCTTCATGGAAATTAATTGGATGCATCACTTTCAAGGGATGTTTGGTGGAGAAGACCACCATGTTTTGGAGACAAGGAAAGTTGCCTTGGTTTTTGGTAACAATTCCTAACTCCTAATTATTGTTTACATGCTTTTCATATTCATTGTTTATAGCATATTTTATTGTTTATTGATTATTATGAAAATGCCATGATTATTGGACTCTTGACATACATGTATAGTATTTGAGACACCCATGTTTATATGTACCCATATTTAGTGTTCTCACCTTTATTTAGCTATCATGTTTATCATAGGTTTGATAACATGTGAATTTTCTTAATAATCATGTTTATGTTTATCATGATGATTTTTATCTTGTTTTTATACTTCATGATTTGATTACATGTTTAGATGTTAGTTTTCATTAGAACTAGTATATATACTTGTGCATATAATGGGCCATAAATAAATCTATCTATGTTTGTGCTTGAATGCTTATTTATTCCCATTAGATGTGCTAATATAGTCTAGTTTTGATGATTCATGCATTTTAAACTTATATTCCCATTTTTGAATTTGTTTCATTTTTCTGTGTTTATGTTTAACTTCATGTATATGTTCATTTTATCCAAATTATTGTTATATATATACATCCTTTTGAACCACGTGCCTTCATGCATATATCTTTGTGGACTCGTTGTGTTTGGATATGTATGTATACTTTAATTTGTGTAGGACATACATATACCTTGAAGATTAAATAGTTTTGATGATTTTCATGTTTTCTTGTTTCAAGGAATATTGAGCTTATTGACGATTTCATGACTATGATCTTCACATTGTATTTGTACACTCACATTTATTGTTTACTCATGTGTTTGTTTTCATGAGTCATATTTATGCTTAATTGATTATGAGTGTTGACTATTTTGTGAATTTCATGTTTCATGAAAAATAATTTTGTTTTATTCCTTGAAGGATTTCGTATAGTTACAAATTTTTCATATAACTAGTTCGTATTCTTCTTATGGTAGAGATTTTCAAACATACTATAATTTTCAAATCTATTTTTGAAAACCCCTACCATCTAAGGGCGGTTGGATGGGAGATCATGCTCATATATGCTTTATAGTGAAAATCATTTTAAAACTTGAACATGATTGGGTGGTAGTTATATGATGTATACACTTGATCATTATTGTTGTTTCAATTGGTATCATTGAATTCTTTCAATTGGTATCAATTTTGACCTTTCTTGTATACTCATATATGTTTGTATGTATGTATGCTTTCAATTCCAAGAATATTAATTTCAATTGGTATCTATTTTTCATACATATATATGTTTTTGTTTTTGCTAAGCTTAAGCTTCAACTTTGTTTCAGTTGATTCAATTTTCAATTGGTATCTCATTACAAGCTTATGCATGTGTTTTGTTGGTATTTCATAAAGGGGGAGAAAATTCGATTTTCAAATTTACAATTGGTATTTGTATCTCCACTCCCTTGCTTTATGATAGAAAATAAAAATTTGTTAATTGATATCATATACTTAAAAAATACTCTCTTTTGATGTCAATTGTTTATTTGAATGTTTTTAAATTTGGTATCTCAAAATTTTGTTAAAAAAAAATTCAAAAGTTTTGATTTGTATTGCCTATATGCAAGGAGAGCTTAACATCTCTTCTACATATAGATTCATGATGAGTGTATCTTATATTGAAGAGCTTGACAATCTTTTCTTTATGTGGTACACGTGTGTAGGGGGAGATTCACATCTCCTCTTATGCATTGCATAGTGTACGTTATGTGAATTAGGGCTTGTCATCCCTCCTTCATGTAATGTATCTATGTAGGGAAGCTTCACATCTTCCTCTTCATGAATGTATATCGCATATACCATTTGTTGATTGATTTATGTTTACTTTCAATTGGTATCAAGATGCTACTTTGACATATTTTCAATTGGTACCTTAATTGATTGTCACCCCTATTTGGTTTTTGTTTTTTTTTTAGACAAAAAGGGGTCAACACAATAAAAACAATGTTCTCATTTTAATTTTTTATTACCCTTTGTTGATTCTTTGTTTCGAACAAAAAGGGGGAAAAATTTATTGATTTAGTTTTGATTTTACCCCTTATTGATGATTGTTTCCTTGTATTAAAAAGGGGAGAAGATTTTGTTTTGTTTTAATTTTTACCCCTTTGTTGATGATTGACAAAAAGGGGAGAAAGATTTTGGTTTATATATGCATGTTTAAGTTTTGCATATATTAAGTTTAATTTAGTTTAATTTTAATTGGTATCTAGAGCATGTTTTGTTTTTTGAACATTTCATTGGTATCTAAAACCTTTTATTGTTTATGCATAGATATGCATTCATGTTTAAGAGCCTTTAGTGCATATTATTTATGTTTATTTGTTTATGCATGAGTTAAGGGGGAGCTTCTTTGAAGCTTAACTTTAATCCATGCGTATATAACTCCATGAGTTTTGTCATCATCAAAAAGGGGGAGATTGTTGGCCCGGAGGCCTTCCTCTCTAGTTTTGATGATGATAACTCATGTAGTTATGTTTACTAATAATCTTGTGATTTTAGTTTCAGATCATTTAACAAGATATTAGTTGGTGATTAGCTTCAATAAAGGAGTTTTTAGAGCTTTCACATGGTGATTCAAGAGCCCGAGCATCAAGATCATACCTTTGCACTCGGTGAATCACGTTTGGGATCGAGTCGACTTGAAGATGGAAGATCGTTAAGAAGACTTAGGTATCCTATTTTAGTTTAGTGTGTTTAGATTCATTTGTAAATATAAGAATAGTTGATATGCTCAAGTGCACAACACACACAAGTTTTATGTTTAGATTTGGTTTTCATGAATTGCTTAGATCAAAACAAGTTTAAATGGTTTTTATGTATATTAGATGTGTTCAATATACATACATGCTTCTTATCTTAAACAAACTTATTTTGATATGTCTATTCATGAGTTTTTAGAAAAAAATCAAATTTCCTATTGAAAAATCAAAGTTTGATAAATACATGTTTTGGTTTTTGGTAAAAATGATAAGACACAAAAATAGTTTCATATACTTGATTATTGAGCTAAACTTTTTATCACAAGTTTATATATCAATGCAAAATGATAAAACTATTTTTGGAGATTTTTACAAGACTTAAAAGAATTTTTAGAAATATGTTTAATTGTTTTTCTGACCCAGTTTCTGACCCAGACTGTGGCTGACAGGCCAGGTCGGCCGACTGCACGGTCGACCGAACCAAGGGCCGGTCGACCCTGCGGTCGACCGACATGCACAGCCTTGTGCACGTCTGGCAGCACAGTGGCCGGCCAACTGAGCGGTCGACCGGACCAGAGAGCTTTGCTCTCTGTATC
>JAVJIF010029649.1:0-64087 GCA_038442645.1 Agave tequilana | reverse complement strand
TAATTAAAGAATAAATAAATAAAGCTCAATTGAAGCCCAAAAGCTCAAGAAGCCCATAAGCCCACATGTATGATTTATTTTTATAATTTAGAAGATTCTATCTTATCTAACCTAATCTAAACTCAGATTTTAAATTATTAATTTAAAATCTAAGGGAGAAGGAGGGAGGATAAAGTAGGACTCCTAATTGCAATTCAAATAAAAGAGGAGGATAAAGTAGGACGCCTAATTGCTATTCAAATAAAGGGAGGAGGAGAAGGTTAGAATAAGATGGATCCTTATCCTAAAACAGAGATGGACTTCTACTTGAACCTGATTGCTTGCACTACATGATAAAGATAAAGGGGAGAAAGGCGTGAAGATAAAACTAAAGGGACCAAATCCTTTTCAAATTCAGATTTTTGATAACTTGCTTCCCAAGTTATCCCGAATTCTCAAGATCGAGGGTCAGAACGCAGAATCCAGAAGGAGGCACCCAGATGGACGGACCAGAGGAGGCCATGCGAAAAAGCGCGTGGCCATTGGCTACGTTTTGTCGCGAAAACGCGGCTATAGCCGCGTTTTCGCGACCGTTTGGATACATCTGGTAACGTGTTTTCGTGAGAAAGTTGTACTGGGACTCTACGTCTTAAATCTCCTATAAATACCCCTGAAGAGAAATAGAGGGCGAAATCTGAGAAGCTAAAGTCTAGGGTTTCCTTTAGATCCTCTTTTCTTTCTGAATTTTCTTGTATTTTTTGTTTTTTTTATTTGGAGAAGAAGATTGTTGAAAAAGCAGAAGAGCTTTGTAATTGGCGGTGGTGACATCCAATAAAATAAGATTCTTTATTCTTTTTCTCTTCTTTTTTTGCAATTCAATTTAGTTTTCTGCTTTAGCTTATTTGTTTTTCTTCTTTTAATTTTGATGCAACTTTTCTCATTCAAAATAAAAATTGAAAATAAAAATAAAAATATGAATAACTAATTAAACTTATAGTTTGCTAATCTCTCAATCAACCTAAGTTTAGATTAAAAGATGAACTGATTGACATCTATGCTTGTTAGAAACCCTAGGATTAAATTGATGTTCTTGAAGATGAATCAATAATTAAGTTTAACTAATTTGGGTTGCACTTTTTAAATGGTTATTCATGGTTCATGTTAAATACTTTGATAGAATAATTTTAAGTGGACTTTTCTTATGCTATGCTTTGAAATTATGATGAACTATAATTTAATTTTTATTAGTGCACACTAATTAGCGTTTACAACATTTTTATTCATCTTGCTTGATTCTCAATCAAAACCCTAGGGTAGATAATTCTTCATTTAATATGATGTTCACTCTTTTAGACTAATACTTTAGTTGCGGTAGATGATTAGTAGACTATAATTTTTTTACTTGATTAAATATAATTCTCACAATCAATATCTCTTTTTTCCAAGCCAATTTTAGAGAAAATCGTTCCGAAAAGCTTCCATCACATCCTTCCTTGTGGCTTGACCCGTCTATCCCTTGCTACATGGTTACATTTAGAAAAGACTAAGATCTTCTAAACTTAACTCTTTCTTTATTATTTTCACGTCTCAATCAGTTACTTAGTCATGCCTTCCTTTCTATCTGATTAAAACTCTTCTAACTTCTAAAAACTCTCTCTCTAATACAAAGTCCATTTTTCTCTTTTACTTTTTCAAAAATCACCGTTTTCATTCTACCTTCCTAATTTTTATTCTTCTTTTCTTAACACAACAGGCTTCATCATCTTCTTTTCCAATTCTTAAACAAAGGAGAACTTTTCATTTTCTTTCCAAAAACAAGAACAGCAAGACTAAGATGTTAGACTTATTATGTTTTAAAGTCTAATTTATTTTGGGCCTAATCAAGTCAATGGATATTTGCACCCGCCCACTTAACCTATGTTGTTTGACCCAATAAAGAATTGATCAAACCTAAATGGTTTGGGTCTAAACACGTTTTCAATTACACTTAGCCATGAGTGTATTTAAATTAGAATGTGGGACTCATCTACACGTGTGGAACTCGTGTTATAAATCAAGGGCCTAGATCTATGATGAGTTGAACTAGGGTTTCTTGATGCTATATATACCATGAGTAGGGTTCCCTCTCCACCAACAAGAATAATCATCTCTCTCTTAGAGGCCTCTCATCTCCTCTAAGGATAAAGAAGAGAACTTGGTGGCTGGAGAGAAAAATCCTCTCCCTCAACTCCGGCGCCTTCGAGATCGTGCAATATTCGGCATCCTCGCGATGGAATCAGGTATGCCTAAAACCCTCCTTCCCTTTGATCATGATAAAGAGGCTTACAGTATATGTGTAGATCTTGTATGGAATAAATTTAGATCTAACAATTGGTATCAGAGCCTCCTCTTTATCAGATCATAGGGATCTACAGAAATTTTGATCTCGATTTATAAATATCATAAAAATATCTCCTTTGATTCAATAAATATTTTTGTGTCTCATATGTTGGATCAAAAGATTAAAAGGAGTATTTTTTATTGAATTTAACATGTATTATTTTTATGAAATTTTTGATTTGTGTGTTATTCTAGATTTAAATAAATAAAAAAAAGGGGGCAGCAGTCGGCTGCATGCAAGCAATTTGCATGCAGCAAAGATTTTTATTAAAAAAAAAAAAAAATTTTGTTGCTGGACACATGTATGCAGGAGAGCCTTCCCTGCATGCATGACAGGCTGTTGAATTAAAAAAAAAAAAAAAATTAGTTGCATGCGCTGGAGCTTCCAGCGCATGCACATTAAAAAAAAAAAAAAAAAAACCCACATTCAGTGCACGCATGCACCTGCATGCGTGCGGCCCCTTGAGGGTGGGCAACAGCCGCCGGCCACCATGGGCCGGCGACTAGAAGGGCAAATTTCTTTTTTTTTTCTTTTGTTGGGAGTTAGGGTTTCCTTAATTTGAGATTATGAGATTAATTAAGATTAAAAATTTAGAGATTGAATTTTACTCTAATAAGGAAACTTACTCCTAATTAATCTCATATTAAATTTCAATTGGGATTGTTGAGATTGATTTGGGTATTATGATTGAGATATAATTCTAGTC
The DNA here is from genome assembly GCA_038442645.1 of Agave tequilana. NCBI lineage: Eukaryota > Viridiplantae > Streptophyta > Magnoliopsida > Asparagales > Asparagaceae > Agave > Agave tequilana. Next base: position 61,022 of record JAVJIF010029649.1, on the reverse strand, counting down.
TATTAAGGATATTTTGGGATAGAATTCTACTCAAATAAAGAAACCTAATCCCAATCAATCTCACATAAAGCTAATTGAGTTTTTTATTCAGTTTATTTAAACCCAGCCCAATAAGAAAGGAAACCAATAACTTAACCATTGCGGGTCGGGTCTGATTCAGACCCGATAAGCACTGCAGACCCGTTTTGCCAATAGAAACTTCAATTAGCCGTTACGGGCTCATACGACCTCTGTTTTGGGCATGTAAACAGCCGTTTCGAAGCTCTTGACGAGCACTACAGTATTACAGGCACTATACATGACAAAACAGTAGTTAGTTGACATAAATAAGGCATTGAAGTGTTTGTTTATCATGGTTATGTGTACCCTTACATGCTTCCGCTTTATCATCAATATTTTATTGCTTATATTGTCTTGCATGATGAATATTGGTGTTTATTACAGTTAATAACACACAGATAAAGATATATACATGTTCAAGCTAAAGAATTTATAAAAGAGCTTATTTAATTGCGTATGTAGTTCATGCGGACAATAGCCGGCCCAAAGGAAGACTATTGTTTGGCCGAATTATGTACGGCGTCGGATACTTGATGTGGGTAATGCAAGTGGGAGAACCTTGATGTGTGGTAATCGGCCCAAAGGAAGGTTGTCACACTATTGGCCCATATTGCATTACCCTCATCAACTAGTCCGATGGCGGAACAAGAATATAGATGCATAAATTTGTGTGGCCCATGCGTGTGGCAATCGGCCCAAAGGAAGGTTGTCATTATGGCCGGGTCATTACATATATTATATGGCCAATATAGATTACTTAAACTTTAGGACCAATCCTATAAAGTGACAGTCGGCCCAAAGGAAGGCTGTTCTCTTACATAGGACCTAGACTTTAGGATATCTATATTGGGTCAGTACAGTGTTGGCATATAGAGACACAACTTGTTCTGAAAGTTTAACCGGCAGCTCTATCGGTTAAACTGGTTGCATTTTCTGAAATTCATTTTTATGGCTATTACAGTAGAATTTTATTAAATGCAATGTTTATGTTAAACTGATGAGAAATTGTACACTTATGTAGTTTAAATTGAATGGTACAAACTTTAAGAAGTGGTAAGACCATGTAAATGATCGTTCTTGAATTCATGCACCTAGAGTACACCTTAAAGATTGATGGATCTCTACTATCACTAATAAAAGTTCAGTAAAGAAAAGGTCAATTATGGTAAGTGGGAGAGATCTCACAAGAGGTGTCTAATGGTCATAAAGTACACTATTCCTATGACTATTAGGGGTGCTATGCCTGATAAGGTTAGTGCTAAGAGTTTTCTAACTGAAGTAGCAGACCGATTTACTAAATCGGATAAAGTTGAGGCTAGTACGCATCTTAGCAAGCTAGTAAATATAATCTACAATGGTAAAGGAAACATAAGGGAGTACATTATAGAAATGTCTAATCTTGTTTCAAAACTAAAGGCACTGAAATTGGAACTCTCCGAAGAGATTCTAGTGCACATTTTGAATTCTCTTCCTCCACAGTATAACCCTTTCAAGATTAATTATAATGCTCAAAGGGAAAAGTGGAGTCTCACTGAGCTCATTAGTAACTGTGTTCAGGAAGAAGAAAGGTTGAAACAAGAAAAGACTGAAAGTGCTCACTTAGCATTTCAGGGTAACACCACTAATAAGAAAAGGAAAAGTGAAACTAAAGGGAGGAACATAAACACCACTACAGTGGCTGATCCTAAGTGGCAAAAGTGCAGAAAAAGTAGCCTAAGGTCATTGCATACTTCTTCTGTAAGAAAGTAAGCCACCTTAAGTAGGAATGCATAAAGTATCAGAAATGGCTATTTAGCGGGTATATCTCATATTTATGTTTGTTCTGAGATTAATTTAACTTTAGTGCCACTTTATAAATTATGAATAGATAGTTCACACAAGCGATTCAATGCGGAACTTCCAAACCCAAAGGAGGCCCAGCCCAGCTGAGCGATACGTATACATGGGTGATAGAAATAAAGTTGCAATTAAAGCTATTGGAGTTTGTAGGCTTAAATTAGATTCTGATTTTTTATTTTAGATTTGGATGAGACTTTATATATACCGTCCTTTTAGGCGGAATCATATTTCTATTTCATTTGTTAGACAGATCTAGTTTTGCTGTCACTCTTAATAATGAAATGCTTAGTCTACTTTCCAAACCTAAAGTTGTTGGTACTAGAATTCTGATTGATGGCTATATAATTGAAACTCCATGCTTTATATACTGAATCTCTATATGTGAATAGCATAGGCACTAAGCGAAAATTAATTAAAGAAACATTAGAAAGTTTGGTACTAGACGAAGTTCAGGTGTCTTAATTTGGTGTATACAGACATTTGTGGTCCATTCCCTACAGCTTCTTGGAATGGTCATGAATATTTCATCACTTTTACAGACAATTACTCTCGTTATAGGTACCTATACTTGTTTCTTGAGAAATCCCAATCATTGGACATGTTTAAAGCCGTTAGATCTGATCATGGTGGTGAGTACTATGACGGATATGACGAATCAGGTAAATGTCCAGAATCATTTGTCAATTTCTAAAAGAGTGGTATTGTCTCTTAGTACACCATATCAGGGACACCTCGTCAAAATGGTATTGCTGAGAGATAAAATCACACATTAAAGAATATGGTTGGGAGTATGACAGCTCACACTACTCTACCAAAGTCATTATATAGTGAAGCCTTAAAAATGATTGTCACCTCCTTAATAGAATACCTATCAAAACAGTAACTAAAACCCTATATGAGTTATGGACTGAGAAATCTCTCAGTATTAGGCATCTACATGTTTGGGGTTGTCCAGCGGAAGCTCGGCCATATATACCATATGAGAAGAAGTTGGACTCAAGGACAGTTAGCTGTTTATTCGTAGGGTATTCTGAGAGGTATAAAGGCTTTAGTTTTATTGTCCCTCCACTAAGAACATAAAGACGGATTGCTAAATTTTTTGAGAATATTCAAAACAGTGGGAGTCAACTACATAAAGATTTCATATTTAAGAAAAAACATATTGTTATACCCATGATAATTGTTCCAAATGATAAAGTAGTTGTTCCACTTCAAGATGAAAATACAGTTGCATCCTTACAAGATACATATACAGTTCATCCTGAAGTAGATCATGCTGGTGAGGTAGAGAAACTGAAAATTCTCAACCACAAGTGCCTAGGAGATCAACTAGGGAGAGGAGATCAGTCATTGCAAATGACTATATATAGTTTATCTCCAATAGCATGAGTTTGACATAAGGCTAGAGGATGACCCCGCATCCTTAAATGAGGCCAAACTCAACATTCACTCCAGTAAGTGGTCAAATGCCATGAAAGATGAGTTAAAATCCATAAAGGACAATGATGTTTGGGATTTAGTAGAGTTGTCTGAAGGAAAGAAACCGATTGGTTATAAATGAGTATTCAAAACCAAGCGGGATTCGAAAGGCAATGTCGAAAGGTATAAGGCACATCTTGTCACAAAGGAATTCACTCAAAGAGAAGGCATTGACTATAAGGAGACTTTCTCCCTGTTTTTCATGAAGCATTCTTATAGCACTGGTGGCTCACTTTGACCTAGAGTTATACCAAATGGATGTTAAGATTGCCTTTCTTAATGATAGCATTGAGAAGGAAATCTGTACGGTGCAACCAGAAAGTTTTAAAGTGAAGGTTTTATAATATTTGGTTTGCAAATAAAGAAATTCATTTATGGTTTAAAGCAAGCATCTCGTCAATAGTATTTGAAATTTGATCAAGTAATATCCGGCTTTGATTTTAAGGAAAATATAGTTGATCAATGTATTCACCATAAATTTAAAGAGAGTAGACTTATATTTCTTGTGCTATATGTGGATGACATTCTATTAGCAAGTAACGATATAGATCTTCTACTTGAGATCAAGAGTTTTCTCTCAAAGAATTTTGAGACGAAAGATCTTGGAGTCGCTCTTTTGTGACAGACATCCAGATTCAACGTGACAGGACACGTGGAATATTAGGTTTATCACAAAAGGCCTATATCGATAAGGTGCTAGATAGATATAGCATGAAGAATTGCTTAAGAGAGATAAGTTAAATCTACTCTAATGTCCCAAGAACGATCTACGGAAAGAGCAAATGAAAGACATTCCATATGCATTGGCGGTTGGATGTCTGATGTGTGCTCAAGTTTGTACCCATCCAGACATAGCATATACCGTTGAGAAACTTGACAGAAACTTGATCAATTATGGGATTGTTCTATGGAAGACTGTCAAGAAGGTAATGCGATATCAATAGAAGACTACATGAAATCTGATCAGTTGCAGCTGATCGGATACACAGATTCAGATTATGCTGTATGTATCGACAATAGGAAGTCCACTTCATTTTACATTTTTCTTATTGTAGGAAGATGGTGGATTTAGTCGAGAGGCCATTATAGCTACACTGTGACAATAAGAGCTATAAAGCTTTACTGCAATAGTGACAAGAGTTCAGTAAAGTCGAAGCATATCGACATCAAGTTTCTTGTCATCAATGATAAAGTTCAGAATCATATTTTGTCTGTTTGATAGTGATGACACTATTCTTAACATTACAGATCCACTCATTAAAGGACTTTCACCTAAAGTATTCTTAGAGCATATTGCTCATATGGGGATGACTAGTCATTATGATATCCTGATTTTGTGGGAGTAGATAATTTTATGTAACAGACATTACTTCTAAGTGCATTTTATGGATATTTGTTGATTCTGATAAATAAATTTATTAACTGCTTTTCTTAAAGTTTACTTTTGCGCATTTGAGTTTGTTGAATTAGCAGTTAGACTCGTTGGAGTCATAAAGGAGACTTGTTGGAGTCATAAGGCTAGACTCGTTGGAGTCATAAAGTGGAAACCAGTTGGAATTGTACCTTATTTGATCAGAGGACATTTCCATGCCACACGTCCACATTTGATCTATGTCGTTAGGGGTTCTGAAACTTGTGATGTGGAAGGTCCTACCTCGATTATACAGAAGGTAACGATCGCCATGTTCGGTGGCAGGACTCTTAATGGACCAGATTATTTTGAAACGTGGTTTGTCGGCGGTTAAAGTTTTGACGTCATAAAGTTATGCATAATATCTATTCAGTATGACTTGCTTGGCCCAAGTGGGAGATTGTTAGACTTATTATGTTTTAAAGTCTAATTATTTTGGGCCTAATCAAGTCAATTGGATATTTGCACCCGCCCACTTAACCTATGTTGTTTGACCCAATAAAGAATTGATCAAACCTAAATGGTTTGGGTCTAAACACGTTTTCAATTACACTTAGCCATGAGTGTATTTAAATTAGAATGTGGGACTCATCTACACGTGTGGAACTCGTGTTATAAATCAAGGGCCTAGATCTATGATGAGTTGAACTAGGGTTTCTTGATGCTATATATACCATGAGTAGGGTTCCCTCTCCACCAACAAGAATAATCATCTCTCTCTTAGAGGCCTCTCATCTCCTCTAAGGATAAAGAAGAGAACTTGGTGGCTGGAGAGAAGAATCCTCTCCCTCAACTCCGGCGCCTTCGAGATCGTGCAATATTCGGCATCCTCGCGATGGAATCAGGTATGCCTAAAACCCTCCTTCCCTTTGATCATGATAAAGAGGCTTACAGTATATGTGTAGATCTTGTATGGAATAAATTTAAATCTAACATAAGAATGCTTCCATCGCAAGCCCTTCCTGCTGATACGACCCGTTATAGATAGCTTTTGTTACAAACGATAGTTTGAAGGAGCATATTAACGCTACATACATACCAGAGCTTAAACATTGATACAATGACTTACACGGTTTACTCTAAATTCTTGCTCCCATTTTTCTCCTCGAACAAATTTTTGGCGCCGTTGCCGGGGAGGGTGACGGTTTTTGTGTTATTTTGGAACTAAAGGAATTTTTTTTCTTTGTTGAAGGTTACAAGTTTTGAAAATAGGAAATTAAACTTTGCAGTAACATATATGTAGTCTTGGACCTCTACTCTAGAAAGCAAAGACCAAGTACCCTCCAACTTGTCGCGTTTTCTCGGCTTTTGCTGCGTTTTTGCGGCAAGGAGTTTACTACTGATAATCTTTTTTGCAGGGTCGCTTGCTTTGCAAATTTTAGCTTATTACAATAATTATTTCTTGTATGCCATCACCAGAATCCTGTTAATAACCAACAGTAAAAAGTTTTTGAAAATTTAAAAAAATTGATTAGACGTTTGCATTCTAGGCACGTGTCTTTTAATTCCTTTACTTCACTGTTGAAGAGTGCTGGAGCAAGGTACGTGCGCATAGCATATAGAATAGGACTCATCCTCTTAGTTGATTTAATCGCTTTGAGTGATTCTTATTTGCATATTCTACATATTCTGCACACTTGCACAAATTGACTTTAAGGGAACCATTCAAATAAATAAGATAAGGTGGGGATTTCATCACCCTTCCTTAGACCAAAATCAACATTCCAAGCACTCACAATCCTAAGCGTAATATAAAAATTGATAGACGTTGGTCCCCAGGGACATCCAGACTCAGTAGGAGATTAACTGTGGTTGGAACTTATTTTGAATCATACTCCAGTCAAATTCGTGTCTAAGCTTGGGGATTAAGAGGTTAAGCCTCGAAGAAACCGTGGTTTGGCATAATTAAGGCCCGTTGCTTATGTACGGATACCTCTCACCGTATTTTTTCCTACCTGGCTGATTAACTGGTCGTCTGATTCAAGCAACAACCTTCTCCGGAGAATCGCCCAGTTAGTAGTTGTCTAGGTCCAGGATCCTAGATAGGATTGGTGATTATTTTTCCTTTGTTATTGTTTGTTATTTTTCTTTTTCGATAATTGTTGGGTGAATGTTGTTTGTGTTGTGCATGCAAGAGTGGTACAGGGATCCAGTTAATCAAGACTTGTTAGGAATACTACAGTTGCACACACACCACTTCCTGAGATAAATCCAATCATGGCCAATCACATTTCACTCCAGGATAAGTTTTACCCGATTCGTACTTTACTTTCCTCCTGCATTATATTACCCGAGGCTAATGGAAACAACTTTGAGTTAAAGCCAACTCATAAACATACTCTTAGGTTCCATGGTTTAGAATCGGAGGATGCGTACTTCTTCATTCAGGAGTTTGAAGAAGTATGCTTGATGATGAGAATTTCCCAACTGGGGGAAGATACTGTTAAACTGAGATTTATCCCCTTTGCACTTAAGGACATGGCCAAGAAGTGGCTGTACAACTTGCCTGTTAGTTCTATTTCATCATGAGATGACTTTGTTAAGGTGTTTCTTAAGAAATTCTACCACATTCATAAGACTGCCCTCATCAGAAAGAACATTATGTAGTATAGATAGGAAACCAATGAACCATTCTGGAAGTATTTTGAAAGGTTTAAGATTAGTTAGCCCAGTGGAGAAGTGGCGGCAGTGCCAAATTCTTTATGACGAGTTAGATTATCAGACTAAGACACTCCTTGAGACTATGTGTCAAGGAGAATTTTTGAAGAAAAATGAGGATCAGGTTGGGACTTATATGAAGCCATAGTTGAGAAAATCATTCAGTGGGAGTCTTGTCCTGAAAAGACTAACCCTACAATTTTCAGAACTGGTATGCATTTCATTGAGTCTTCTATAGCTGCTGAGGCTAAAATCACAGAATTGATGAGGAGATTGGAACTACTTGAGGTTAGGGAACCAAACTCAGTGAACTAGGTCAACCAAACCCGGGTTGCACCTATTGCTATGCCTTACCACTTATTTGAGGAGTGTTTAGTTTACCAACCTCAACAGATGTTCCCTGATAGTATGAATGCAGCCTATACTACTCCCAATTACAATCCTTACTCTACGAGGTACAACCTGGATGGAGGAATCATCCAAACTTTTCTTGGAGTCAGTCTGGTCCTGAGCAGCCAAGACAACAGCTTCCATATTAGTACGCTGCTCAAACCCATCACCCCAATTTCCATCAAAATCAATCAAATTTTACGTCAACGTACCAACATAATTTCCAGCCCGCTTACCAACATCAATAACAAAATCATCTAGATAGGAAAGTGTCAGATTTGAAAAGAATGATAGAAATCTTGTCCAAAACTCAAGCCTCAATAATGAACAATCATAACCAAGCTATTAGGCTAGAAGTTCAAATAAGTCAATTGGCTAACTCACTTAATGAAAGATAAAAAAGAACATTGCCTAGTCAGCCATTACCTAATCCAAAGAACCCCTTCCCTATTAATGAAGCTGAGGACATAATTCCAAAACAATGCAACATTGTTCATATCCTAATTACAGAAAAACAAGTTGATAACAAGGTTTCTAATCATCTAGTTTCCTATAATCCAGTGTCAAATCCTCCTGTGACTACATTACAAGTTCCAAATGATCCATCTTCATCTTCAAGTTTACAACCATCCACTTTCAAGTTTAATGAAAAGAATAAAACAGATGAGCAAACTCACATGCCTATTGTGTCATTTCCTAATAGGCTAGCAACAAACAAGACCAATGCTCAAATGGAAAAGATTAGGAAAATATTTAATCAAGTCCAGATAAATGTGCCCCTTCTTGATGCCATACAACAAGTTCCATCATATGCCAAATTTTTAAAAGACATGTGCACCAAGAAAAGAAAAACAAATGTTTCCAAAAAGGTCTTTCTTGCATCCAACATCAGTGAGTTATTAAGCAAGCTCATCCCTGTAATATACAAAGACCCCGGGAGTTCAACCATTTCATACATCATAGGACAGACCACAATAAACTAGGCACTGCTTGATCTAGGAGCCACTATCAACTTGCTTCCCTTTTCTGTGTATCAGCAACTCAGGATGGACGACCTCCGTCCAACCCAAGTTACTATATAATTAGCTGATCGTTCTATAAAGATTCCTAAGGGGAAAATTACATATGTCCATATACAGGTCGAGGAGTTCATCTACTTGTAGATTTCATCGTTCTGGCAACACAACCCATGCAAAACCCGAAAGCTCAAACTCGGTTCATTCTAGGATGACCTTTCCTAGCAACTGTAAATGCGATCATAAACTATAGGAATTGATCAATGCGTTTAACTTTCGGTGACATGACAAAGGAGGTGAATGTTTTCCCCCGAGCAAAACAACCTCAGGACTTGGATGACCAATCATTTGAGGTGAACTTGATTGAAGGACTCACAAGTGAACATGAAGAGGAGTTAGAATATGAATCTAACCATTAATTTGATTTGGAGTCAGATGACTACAATCTTGACCAGATTGTAGAATCAACAGTTGAGTGGGCAACAAATGCGACCCCAATCATTCCCTTGCAAGAAGAACAACCTTGATAGTCATCTCAAGTATCAGTACTTGGATAAAAAGGAAACTTTCCCTGTAATCATAGCTTCTCATCTGACTGAACAATAAGAAGATGATCTCCTTGCTGTATTAAGGAAGAGAGGCCATTGGTTGGACCATGGCCGATATAAAGGGATCAACCCATCCATTGTACAACATAGGATTCATCAAACATAAGAGGCTAAACCAAAACGTGATCCACAACGTCGACTGAACCCCATTATGCAAGAGGTTGTCCGTACTAAAATCCTGAAATTGCTAGATAATGAGATAATTTATCTCATATCTGATATCCAGTGGGTTAGTCCAGTCCATACTGTGCCAAAGAAATTAGGCTTTACTGTGGTAGAGAATGACAAGAAAGAATTAGTACAGACTCGTCTTCCAATGAAGATACAAATTTGATTGATTATCGCAAACTGAACGCTGCCACATGTAAAGACCATTTCACTCTTCCTTTCATAGATTAGATGCTCGAGAGATTGGCAGGACACGAATATTACTATTTCTTGGATGGATATTCAGGGTACAATCAAATCCCAATTGCTCCAGAGGACAAAGAAAAGACAACTTTCACCTGTCCATTTGGAACGTTTGCATACCAACGAATGCCCTTTGGGTTATGCAACGTGAAAGTACACCTAGAGGGGGGTGAATAGGCATATGGCTAATCTAATGACTAATGATGTAGAATAAAAAACAAATTGCAACACACTTAGTATAACCAAAGAGTGTAACCGAATTCTCGGTGAAGGGCTTTGGACTATCTCCTCTAAATTCCTCTAAATAAGAGTTGAGGTGCTATGTAAAGCTCTCTTGGTTCAACACAAGTATGGGAACATAAACAATACCAAGCATATAAGATATGAGCAATATGAATCAATGCAAGATATAAAGAGAGAGTTTAGAGATAGTGGATCAATCACAAACACAAAGATATGTTTCGAGGTTCGAGCCACTTCTCTACGTCCCCACCTTCACACAGAAGGATTTTCACTATATCGTCCACACAGGACTTCCTACATAGGGAACCTCTACTGAGGATTTGGGTAAATACAACTAGGAGTACACAACTCCTCTCTCTAACAAACACAACCTCTACACAAGAGGCAAGGCACAACAACTATCACCTCTACACTTAGAGGGATAAGGCACTAAGCCAAACCAACCACAATCACCTCTACACTTACCAGGATACCAACACAACCAAGCACAACCTCCACAATCACCTCTACACAAGAGGGATACCAACAAATACAAGGAAGATTACAACTCTTGGTGATCTCAAAGACCACAGACCAATTTTCTCACAAAACAAGATCGTATAGATAGGATAGATATGATAGCTCAAGTGTGAGTTAGAAAACAAATCACAAAGAACAATACTTGGGAAAACAATTAGAATAAGATAGAAATGAAGATCAAAACTAATATCCCAAATACTCTATTTTTCTTTGATTTTTCCAACCCCTGAAAACAAATAAAGATAAATATTTTTTAAACCAAAAACTCTTTTAAAACTTGTTGCTAAAACACTTAAGAAGATTAGAATTTTTGCTCTTGAAATTCTTGGTGAAAACAGCCAATGAGGGGGCTATTTATAACCCTCCAAAAATCTACCCGTTGGCAGCCAGGAAAGGGCAGAAATGCCCTTCTGGTCGATCAGCCAACGGCCATTTTTATGACCGTTGTGCCACCGGTCGACCTCCCGGTCGACTGAGGCCTAGATACAGATAGCAGATGCTCTCTGCCGGTTACCATCCGATCGATCGGGGCCAGATCCAGAGAGCAGAGCTCCCTGGCGGTCAAACAGCCTGGTCGACCGGCCCTCCAGCCTATATGGTCATGCGCGCTTGTGCACATCGGTCGACCGGACCGGTCAACCATCTTCTGCCTCGGTCGACCGTCCGGTCGACGGCAGAAGGCCAGAACAACAATTATAGGGATTGAAAACTTGTCTTTTTACCTTCTAAAAAATCCCATAAAATATACATAAATTCCATAAAAATAATTTCTTTTAAGATCTTTGAATAATAAATATGTGTGACCAAAATTCAACACATATTATAAACAATTTGAACTATTTCTGTGATATTGAAATTAGGCTTTAAACATAAATCTGTATTTTTTAAAACTTGGATTTTTGAAATGGAAAACAGTTTTCTCCAAAATTCATGTAAATACAAAACATGAAATTGAAATAACTTTGAAGCATATTGTATATGGATAGAATCTAATATACATATAAGATATATATATATATATATATATATATATATCTATATTTTTGACATGAAATCAAAAATCGGTTAAACTGAAAACCGAAACCAATAAACTTAAAAACTTGTGTGTGTATGTGAACTTGAGTATATCAACACTATCTAATCTTTACACAAGATCTAAACATACTAAACTCAAACCGAAGTCTTCTTGTCTCCAAGCCGACTTGATCCAAACGCGATCCAACGAGCTTGACTCCAACCGAGTACTAGATGCGATCTTGATGCTCGAGCTCTTAAATCAACATGTGAAAGCTCCAAAACTCCTTTGTTGAAGCTAAACACCTACTAATATCTTGGTCAATCACTGAAACTATTTAAACACAAGGTTATTAGTAAACTATAACTACATGAGTTAATCATCATCAAAACTAGAGTGATGGGCCTCTGGGCCAACAATCTCCCCTTTTTTGATGATGACAAAACTCATGGAGTTATATATGCATGGATTAAAGTTAAGCTTCATAGAAGCTCCCCCTTAACTCATGCATAGAAATAAATATAAAGATATGCAATGAATGCGCGTATAAACAAAACAACACATATATGCATACATGAAGAATACTTAAATAAAACATATATGCTCTGATACTAATTGAAAAAATAAACATGCATATAAATGATAAAAACATGCATATAAACATGCATATATAAAACTCCAAATTTCTCTTTCCCTTTTTGTCAAATCATCAACAAAGGGGCATAAATAAACTCTCAAAAATAATTCTCCTATTTTGTTAAATCAAACAAGAAGGATGTATATGCGATATACATTCATAAAGAGAAGAGACGTAAAGTTAACTCCCCTGCATACGTGCTTACATAAAAAATAGATGACTAAACCCTAATGACATAACGCATAATATACAATGTATAAAAGGAGATGTGAAGCTCCCTCTATACACGTGTAAGACATAGAGAAGAGAGGTCAAGCTCCTCAATATGAGATACACTCAACATGAATATATATAGAGAGATGTTAAGCTTCCCTTACATATAAGCAATGCATATCAAAACAATATGATACCAATTGAAATATATATCAATTTATGATAAAGGTATACATCGAAACATTATGATACCAATTTATGATATCAATTTAAAATAAACAAAACATGTTTAAGATACCAATTAGAAAGTAAACAAAATTTTTACGATACTAAAAGATACCAATTGAAAATATCTTGATACCAATTTAAAATGTCTTGTAAATTATGATATCAATAGAAAAAGAAGCATTGTATGTTTTTGATACCAATTGAAATATATATATTGAAAATCTTGATACCAATTGAAAGTAAAAACCAAATTGTTTTAGGTAAACATAACTCATATCAATATAGATACCAATTTAAAATAAAACATGATATCAATTTTAAAAATGTTAGCATATACCAAAACAAAGTATTTTTCATCATAAAGAATGAGAGTAAGATACCAATTGAAAATAAAACCGATTGAAAGACAAAACATGAATTTTCTCCCCCTTTATGAAATACCAATAAAATGATGCATAAGCTTGTATAAGATACCAATTGAAAAATAATTGACATTAAGAAATAAATCAAGCTTTGCATAAACATAATTTGTTCTTTAAGATGTAAAGATGTTGTAAGCACAATCAAGTCACATATATATGTATGAAAATGTAAATACCAATCGAAATTGATACTATTTGAAGTTTAAAGCATACATATATAGAAAACAAAAATATGAGTATACAAAAAAAAATATCAATTATGATACAATTGAAAATATAATGAGGATCAAGTGTATAACTCATACTATCTCCCTTTTCATGCACATGTTAAAAAAATTTCAATTTTAGCATACAAGGCATGGTCGCCCAGCCAACCGCCCTTGGAAAGAAGGGGTTTTCAAAAATAGGATTTGAAAATATTTTAACATGATTGAAAACTCTTCCAAATGAAGAAATACTCAACTAGTTTTATAATAATCTTGAAAACTAGTACGAAATCCTTCAAGCAAGTAATAGAACAAGAAGATATCTATGAAAATATGAAAATCACACAATCATCAACACTCAATTAGCATAAAGCTCATATAATCTCATGGAAACAAATCATGAGTAAACATCAAATATAGAGTGTAAAAGACATGTAATTAACAAAATCATAGAAATAGGGCATTTAAGCTCAAATGAAGTTCCTTACCAAAAACATGAAAATCATTGAAGCTAAATAGGCTTCAAGGTATATGTATGTTTTATCTAAACTAGAAGAATAGATACATATCCCAAACATAAATGAGTCTATAATAAAAATTTTGCATAAAAAGTAAGTGACTCAAGGGTATACATGTATATCCAATAGTTTTAACAAAATTATCATATACATGAAAATAAATACATTTTTATTTAAAACATGTCCAAAAATAGGGAATACAAGTTGAAATGCAAGAATCATCAAAATTAGGTTATACTAGTACATCTAATGGGTACAAATGAGCAATTAAGCACAAACATACAAAAATCAAATATGGCTCATTAGTTGTACAAGTATAAACATAAGTTTTAATGAAAACTATATCTAAACAAGTGATCAAAACATGAAGTACAAAAACCATAAACAAACATGATCATTAGGGTAAATGCTCATGTTTAGAACTATGATATACACAATAGCTAAACTAAAGTGAGAACACAAAAATGATAATCCATATAAATATGGGTGTATCTCAAAGATTATATAAGCATATCAATAGTCTAATTTACATGGAATTTAACATACTAATCATGAAAAATCAAAACATGCTAAAAATCAACAATCTAAAAGCATGTAAATAAATAAGGAGTTAGAGATAGTACCAAAATCATTAGGGCTAATCTTTAGGTCTCCAAACCATGGTGGTCCTCCCACCAAACTTCCTTGAAGGTGATACATTCAATGTAGTGTCCATCAAGCACAAAAGCATTCACCATCAAGGCACCAATACCCTCACGTCACGCGAGAGCCCACACCTACATCAAATACAATAGGAGTGGATTTTGATACACATACCTTATTGGGTCCATGGAGGTTAGTACCTTTCCTAACCCAAACAAATCTATTTACAAAATTTGAAGTATTTAATCTATCGTAACAAAATTTTTCAAGGCGGCCCTTACGTTCACAATGTGTACAAGAGAACACATGAGCATACATGGTGTCATATGTGTGAGCATGAGAAGCAAGTGTATGCCGTGGTTTGTGTGCATGCATATGAGGAGCATGTTTCTTGTGAAACATGGATTCCAACCGTGTGTGGTTCATGGCACATTGGCTCAAAGTGGAGCCCAACCAATCAACACTCTTCTTTAACATACATATATCATTTTCAATGTTAGAAGAAGAAGTGGAGCATAAAACATGTTTGTTAATAGAGGATGAGCCTATAGTAGCATGACAAACATGTGAATCAATATAATTTTTCAAAGATTTATTTTTCTTAGAAACCAAATCTAGTTCTATTGAAATAGAAGTAATTTTATTTTTCAAACATTGGTTCTCTTTTAAAACAATTTCAAGTTTTGAAGTCAAAGTCTCATTTTT
Organism: Agave tequilana; assembly: GCA_038442645.1. NCBI lineage: Eukaryota > Viridiplantae > Streptophyta > Magnoliopsida > Asparagales > Asparagaceae > Agave > Agave tequilana. The sequence continues at coordinate 45,802 of JAVJIF010029649.1, read as the reverse complement.
CTTCAAAATAATGTCACAATCATTTTTCTTTTTCAAAATTTTAGTTTCCTTTAAGACAAGGTCAAGTTGGGTTTTCAAGGAATCTCTTTCACTTGAAATCTCCCTTCTCTTGCAAAACCAAGTCAAGTTTTGAACACAAATCCTTATTTTTTTTATTTAATTTAATACTTTTCTTTTTTAAAACATGGTATTTTTCTAGCAAGTTTTCACACACAAAAGATAGTTCTTCATTTAAAACATCAGCATCAACATAATCATCACTACAAGAAGAATTAGTACTATCATCTAGTTGAGTATCCAAGTGAACCTTAATGGAGTCATTCCCTTGGACCATGTAGCAAGGTTGGTTGGACTCATCTCCACTAGATGCTTCCTCCACATATTTTGACATTTGAAGCTTTGGAGAGGTCAAAGTGTTCCACACTGCAAAAGCGGAATCACAATGAGAAATCATAAAAAGATAATCTTTGCTAAGTGTGTTTCTAAGTGCCATTAGGGCTTGTGCATTGGCCTCTATATGCTTGCTATTATCAAGATAAGATTTCTTCATAGCGGCAAGGTAAACATGCAAGCCTACGATTTTTAAGTAAGCACTCATTCTAAGCTTCCACATATTGATGTTAGAAACATCAAATATGAGAGGGGCAAGGTAATCCATGAGTGTGTGTGTAAACAAGTATGTGTGCAAATGTGAATCTAGATTAGCTAACCAAGATCTCACTCCTAGGTGGTTAAACCTAATATTAGGAGCGTAGGCTCTGACACCAATTGAAAGTACACCTAGAGGGGGGTGAATAGGTATATGGCTAATCTAATGACTAATGATGTGGAATTAAAAATAAATTGCAACACACTTAGTGTAACTAAAGAGTGCAGCCGAATTTTCAAGGAAGAGCTCTGGACTATCTCCTCTAAATTCCTCTAAATAAGAGTTGAGGTGCTTTGTAAAGCTCTCTTGGTTCAACACAATTATGGGAACACAAACAATACCAAGCATATAAGATATGAGCAATATGAATTAATGCAAGACATAAAGAGAGAGAGTTTAGAGATAGTAGATCAATTGCAAATACAAAAATATGTTTCGAGGTTCGAGCCACTGCTCTACGTCCACGCTTCACACAGAAGGATTTCCACTATATCGTCCACACAGGACTTCTCACACAGGGAACCTCCACTGAGGATTTGGATAAATACAACTAGAAGTACACAACTCCTCTCTCCAACAAACACAACCTCTACACAAGAGGTAAGGCACAACAACTATCACCTCTACACTTAGAGGGATAAGGTACTAAGCCAAACCAACCACAATCACCTCTATACTTACCGGGATACCAATACAACCAAGCACAACCTCCACAATCACCTCTACACAAGAGGGATACCAACAAATACAAGGAAGGTTACAACTCTTAGTGATCTCAAAGACCACAAACCAATTTTCTCACAAAAACAAGATCCTTGAATATGATAGATATGATAGCTCAAGAATGAGAATACAAGGTGTTTGAAAAATAAATCACAAAGAAAAATACTTGAGAAAACAACTAGATAAGATAGAAATGAAGATCAAAACCAATATCCCAAATACTCTATTTTTCTTTGATTTTTTCAACCCTTAAAAACAAATAAAGATAAATCCTTTTTAACCCAAAAACTCTTTTAAAACTTGTTGCTAAAATACTCAAGAAGATGGGAATTTTTGCTCTTGAAATTCTTGGTGAAAACAGCCAAAGAGGGGCTATTTATAACCCTCCAAAAATCTGCTCGTTGGCAGCCAGGAAAGGGCAGAAATGCCCTTCCGGTCGACCGGCCAACGGTCATTTTTATGACCGTTGTGCCACCGGTCGACCACCCGTTCGACCGAGGCCTAGATACAGAGAGCAAATGCTCTCTGTCAGTCGATCGCGACCGCCCGGTCGACCGGCTCAATCAACCGGCCCTCCAGCCTATATGGATGTGCACGTTCGTGCACATCGGTCGACCGGACCGTCCACCGTCTTCTGCCTCGGTCGACCGTCCGGTCGACCGCAGAAGGCCAGAACAACAATTATAGGGATGAAAACTTGTCTTTTTACCTTCTAAAAAATCCCATAAAATACACATAAATTTCACAAAAATAAGCTCTTTTAAGATCTTTGAATAACAAATATGTGTGACCAAAACTCAACACATATTATAAACAATTTGAACTATTTTTGTGATATTGAAATTAGGCTTTAAACATAAATTGGTATTTTCCAAAACTTAGAATTTTGAAATGAAAAACCGTTTTCTCCAAAATTCATGTAAATACAAAAACATGATATTGAAACAACTTTGAAGCATATTGTATATGGATAGATCCAACATACATATAAGATATATATATATCTATGTTTTTGACATGAAATCAAAAATCGGTTAAACCGAAAACCGAAACCAATAAACTTAAAAAATTGTGTGTGTATATGAAATTGAGCATATCAATAGTATTTAATCTTTACACAAGATCTAAACATACTAAACACAAACCGAAGTCTTCTTGTCTCCAAGCCGACTCGATCCAAACGCGATCCAACGAGCTTGACTCCAACCGAGTACTAGATGCGATCTTGACGCTCGAGCTCTTGAATCAACATGCGAAAGCTCCAAAACTCCTTTGTTGAAGCTAAACACCTACTAATATCTTGATCAATCACTGAAACTATTTAAACACAAGATTATTAGTAAACTATAACTACATGAGTTAATCATCATCAAAACTAGAGTGATGGGCCTCTGGGCCAACACAACACTCCTGCAACGTTCCAACATTGCATGCTTAGTCTTTTCTCAGATATGGTAGAAAGATTTCTGGAAATTTTTTATGGATGATTTTTCGATTTATGGCGATTCCTTTGACCAATGCCTGTGTCATCTAAAGTTGGTCTTACAAAGCTGCATGGAGGAGAACTTGACACTTAACTGGGAAAATGTCATTTCATGATCAAACAAGGAATTGTTCTTGAGCATGAGATTTCAAGTAGAGGGATTGAGGTTGACAAATATAAAGTGGAGGTGATAGCAAAAATCCCTGAACCAAAGTGCTTAAAAGATATCAGATCTTTCCTGGGGCATGCTGGCTTTTACAAAAAGTTTATTAAAGAGTTTAGTAAGATTGCTAGACTTTTAACTAATCTTTTAGGAAAAGATGTGCCTTTATATTTTGATGAGGGATGTCTACAAGCTTGGGAAAACAAAAACTTATCTCGGCACCAATAATATCAGCACTTGATTGGACTAGACCCTTCGAAATCATGTGTGACGCCTCTGATTATGTCATAGGCGTTGTTCTAGGACAGCGCATTGATAACAAGTAACATATTATTTATTATACTAGAAGGACACTTAATGAGGCCCAACTCAATTACACAGCAGCTGAAAAAAAAATTTAGCAATTGTATTTGTGTTGGAGAAATTCCTCCAGTACCTACTAGGGTTTAAGATAACAATTTTCACCGACCATTCCGCCCTCAGGTATCTGATGCAAAAGAAGGATGCTAAGGCTAGGCTTATTCATTGGATACTTCTTTGGCAAGAATTTGATCTAGAATAAAGGATAAAAAGGGTGTCAAAATGTGATGGCTGATCACCTTTTAAGGATTCCTAATGCACTAGTAGAGATGATACCAATCAACAAAAATTTTCCTGACGAACACATCTTCGTGATGTGTAAAGAGCCCTGGTATGCTGACATCGCTAACTACCTTGCAACCGGACAAACACCTTTGAGTTGGTCAAATCAGGATGAGCACCGCTTTTTGACACAGATACAGTTCTTCTTTTGGGACAAACCATATCTATTCAAATATTGCCCTGACCAGATTATTAGAAGGTGTCTTCCTGAGGTTGAACATCATAGCGTATTGACATTTTGTCATGAGTTTGCATGTGGTGAACATCTTGGTCTACGAAAGACAGCCGAGAAACTTCTTCAGAGTGGTTTCTATTGCCCACTTTCTTCAAGGAAACTTACACTTTTTGCAAACTCTGTGCATAATGTCAGATGACGGGTTGAGTCATATGCACAGACATGATGCCCCTTACACCAATCTTGGAAGTAGAAATTTTTGACTTGTGGGGTATTGATTTTATGGGACCCTTTCCAACATCCTATGGCAACCAATTCATTTTGATAGTCATAGACTATGTTTCTAAGTGGGCTGAAGCTGTTCTAACTAGGACGAATAACAACTGAGTTGTCATCAAGTTTTAAGAAAAGATATCATTTCACGCTTTGGAGCCCCCCGTGCGATAATAAGTGATAATGGAAGTCATTTCTGCAATTGGGCTTTTGAAGCCCTAATGCGGAAATACTCTATTTCTCACAAATTATCCATGGCTTACCATCCTTAGACAAATGGACAAGTGAAGGTAACAAATAGACAAATTAAACTCATCTTGGAGAAGACCGTGGGACAGAATCATAAGGACTAGTGCATCAAACTTGTTGATGCTCTATCTACTTATCGGACCGCCTACAAAACTATCCTAGAATGTCTCTATATCGAGTGATATTTGGAAAACCATGCCATTTGCCCAAGAACTTGAGTACCGTGCTTTGTGGGTGATTAAACAACTGAATTTTGACTTGAAGAAAGTTGGTGACTTAAGAAAATTACAGATTTCTGAGCTTGAAGAAATACGAAATGAAACTTATGATAATGCTCGGATTTCTAAATACAGAACCAAACTATTCCATGACCGATCCATAAATCGGAAGATTTTTTTGTCCCCAAACGAAAGGCTCTATTATACAATTTCAGGCTTCACCTCTTTCCCGGTAAATTGAAGACCAGATGTTCAGGACCCTATCTTGTGCATATAGTTTTTTCTCATGGTGCTGTTGAAATATCTGATCCAAAGAATGGAAGTACTTTTAAAGTCAATGGTCAAAGATTGAAATCATTCTACACCACTGAGCCAGAGTCACACGAGACTTTTGAACTGGGTCTTTGCGACCCAGTTTATAGGTAACCAGGAAATCCTTCAAATTTCTCTGTCATTCATTGTAAATCTTTTTGGGACCCTTCTTGTAAATACCTACATACCGCCAATTTTTTTCTTTCTTTAATATATAGAATCATATAGAAAGCAAGCAAACAAAATAAAAAATAAAAAAATAGGATTTAATTGATAAATAACACCTAGGTTTTCTCTCTCTTATAAATATGCGAATTATTTCCCAATAAAATTTAGAAATAAATCCTAGGTAACTTATTTACGTTTTTAACTAGCGGCAAAAAAGAGAACACACGCTTCTCAGGCCTCTATAAAACCTCTCCATACCCACTCCTATGCCTCTACCCTAATTTCAGATCAGATCTGGAGAGGAGAGATGAGCGCGTCGCCACCAAAAATTCCCAGCCTCTGCCTCCCTAAATCTGCCGTGTTTTCTCTGCCAAAGCAGTGGATCCGTGGCGTTTCTGAGGAGTCATGTTCGCTAGTAAATTTCTCTGTGATTGATTTCCCTTGTAGGTCCCAGATCTACAGCAAACTCTGCATTCTGTGTGGATTGCTCTGTGTAATTTAGTTTTTAATTCCCCCCACGAATTCCAGGGGAGGTTTGCGAATTCCTATCTTTTTCCCTGAATTTCAATTCATGCACCTACTATTTTTGCTGAAAAGGATTTTTCTAGGATCCTTAATGATGTCAATGGGTATGGCCATGTGTTTCTTAATAGGATTAGGGAATAGAATTGCTTCACATTGGTTTATGATAATTCTGAGTATGAAGCTTATTATTATCCTGAACTTGTTAAAATCTTCTACTCTAGTATTAACCAAGCCACTATAGATCTTGATGCTCATCAGTTTACTGTGTATCTGGCGACTGGGAACATCATTGTCACCACTAATATGATAGATAATTACACGCAAATCTCTAGCAACCCACATCATTGTGAGCCCCTTCCTTTGATAGAATACATGACCATCATGGGTGCTCGTTGCACTGTGCAGGACCGTGGGCTCAAAGCCAGTACAACCTTCAAGAACATACATTGCGTTGGATGCTGGATCCAATGCAATATCCTTGGCCTAGACCACACCACTTCTTTCAATAGGCCAGTGTTGCAGATTATTCATGATCTGATGACAAAGCAGCACACAGTATGCATTGAAACGATCATATTTAACTGTCTCATCACCAACTCCACACAAAAAGAGGTGCCAAATATTCGCATCCTGTGTTAGTGACTCATTTGTACAAGAATTTTCTACAGACGACGTCTTTAATTCATATGACCGGGTATTTGTTGCACCAGAACGGGCAACTAGCACATACAATAGTTGTTTACATGCCGTTTGGACCCCTATTGTGCAACCTGAGGATGCCCAAGAAGAATCCTCTTTTGAGGAACTATTAGAGGAGGATGATGAGCCTTCTTTTTGGCAACAACCCCCGCCCACTAACTTTAAAGCCTTCATGTCTTCCATATGGAAAGGTATGAAGAAAATTTTCAAGGGCCAGATTAGGTTAGGGAAGCAGATGGAGGAGTAGACCACTCGTTTGGAATGAATTGAGCAGGGTTTGCGGAGATCACAATCGGCCGGTCCAAGCATCATGGCTGGTCTGAGTCATAGGAGGGGGTGATATCCTTTCATTACCTTATTTCATTGATTACAAAGTGAAAGCAGTGAGAATTACTGTCTACCTTTGGGCTAACGGGTCGTGTCCACGAGGAGGAATGCGATGAAAGTTTTTCAATATTTTTGTTTAAAAAGCAAAGAATGGTGTCAGTGTTTTTTATGTTGAAAAGAGAATGGAGAGTAAGGAAGTTATTAAAAGAAAAATTGAAAACTTAGAAAAGGCTTTGGAAAAGATGATCTTTAAAAAATGTTGAAGATTGATTTGTTATTGCTTTAATATATGAAAAAGATCTGGGCTCACTATCTTACTACTCAACGATATGTTCTTCTCTTGAAATTCTCAGTCTCTCAACTTGATCATAGGTGAAATTTAAGCTTGAGTTTTGAAAGTTTTAAGCAAACAAATAAGATTGTTTGGAAAAGTTTAACTTTTTTCTTAAGAAATCGTCTTGAACTGAATGTTAAATCATCAAATTGTCTTTCAAGTATGAAATAAAAACAAGTTCAAGTGATGTTTTAAGAAAATAGAAGTTTAGAAATCCAAACCCATCCTCATGTGCCTTCAAGAACACTTTCAAAAAAAAGGCTTAGTTTAAGGCATACATATAATTCCGTTAGGTTCTTTACATCAAAACCATTCAAAACAAGAGGGATCGAAGAGAGAGATGATAGTGAGCCCAGAAAAGTGAATTTAGCTGCTCATGATTAAAGTAAAACAAGACATGTAAATGAAATAATACATATCCGTGAATTGGAGAAGAATAGAAGCCTTGAACCTTTATTGATGTCACTTTAACTTCAGATTACAATCACTCTTTTCCTCTCTCTCACTTGTATCTGGACTGAACTATGAATTAAAAACAAAGATACAACTTATTAATACTATCTAACATAGAACCTAAATCTTAAAAATAAAAAGAAAAACTTAAACTAATTTCTGGTCCCTTTTTCTCTGAAAAATACAGTATTTATAGGAAAAAATCAAACGAGAGAGAGCGAACGAAGATGGGGGAAGCAAACGCTCCCCCAACTACGTCAACAAAGCCGCAGAAATGCGGCCAAAGGAAACACGACTTTGGCCGCGTTTTCGCGGCCTGGGTGTGGCCAGGTAGCCACACCCGGGGGTGGTGATCCCTGATTTAGTGATTTCCCTTTATCTCTTGCTGATTTTCTCGTTTCAGCTCCTAGATTTGATGAAACTACCTTTCATCTTTGGCTTTAACCATTTGATTCAGGATGATTTTTTTTAACCGATTTTTAACTTCTCTGATTTCCTATGATCTACCCTGATTTTCTGATTTCGAATTAATTCTGAATTAAATCAGAATTTTGATGGGCTTTTGGGCTCGTTTCTCTTCCTTTTCCTTTAACAATGGGCCTGCATTTTATAAATAAAAATAAGACTTATTAATAGGATTTATTAGATAATAAACATGGTAATGTGACAATATATATGCAATATATGTGACCGATCATTCATGTATGTGTTTTATTTGTATACATTAGGGACAATGCATGAGATAGGTATGGAGGGTGAGTACTAACATAGATTTTTTAGGATTTTAAATTTTTTTAAGATTTTGATTTTCTTATAAAAAAAATTTCTTTGATCCATTTTTAAGAAAATTAACTTGATCTTAGGAATTAGGAAAACTCTAAACTAGGATTTCTTGAGATAAGTTGAAATAAGAAGAATTGTAGGATTTTTAGGTTATGAAAGAAAAAATAGAAAGATAATTAGATTTTGAATTTTTCCTAAGTATTATAAACATTTACATGTTGAGGGATTTAACAAAGACTTAGTACCTTTATTTATATAAAATATAAAAGAAAAGAAAATGGTGGAAATTAACACTTAATCACCAATCAAGTTGGTTAGTTGTACCTTAAGAAGTGTGACCAGTCACGTCTAAAGGTGGTTGAGTCCTTAACACTCGTGGCCTTATTTACTCGAGTCCTTGAACCTTAAGAATGCATCCTCATTTGGTGCCTTAAGACCATCTGGTATGAGAGTCATCGGTAATAGGCTCGCTACATGAGTAAATTAGAAAGCCTAATGAAGCTAAGGAAAATAAATAAGTGTAAATATATAAATAATATATATATATATATAAATAAAAATATATATAATAATAGAATATAAATTAAAGTATCATAGTCTAAGAATAATTCCTTATACATATAAATGTATATATTTTAGGCTTGATACAAAATCTGATGCTCTCTCTCTCTATTTTTGCAACTTATTCTTAATTGAAGACAAAACTTCAAATGGAGACTTATAATGAAAAGGAATGGTTTGGGGTAACCTAAAACCAGAAGATCACTTAAATTTTTGCAAAAATGGTTCATAAACTTTCTTTCTTTTTCTTTTTTGAAAAATCACTAACATGTTTCTTTTTCTTTAGATTTTGTGGGTGCAATCCGCTGAAAATCCTCAGGAGATAGCACTCCTCCTCTAGGGTAACCTAGAGGTTTAACGGCTTGTTGCACATGCTCAGTGCAATCATGTCACCTATGAAAGTGGTGTAATAATGTAGTAAGTGGTGTAATAATATAGTTAGGATTTTAATTTTTTTTCTTTACTTATTTTGCTCGAGGACGAGAAAAAGCTAGGTATGGGGGTGTGATTAGTGTTCAATTTTGTATCATTTTGCATCACATTTTCATGCATATTATCAATGAAAATAAGCTTTTTAATAGCTGTCTCTCTTAAATTTCAAGTTCACTCTTTAATGAAGAAGGCCCAAATCCAAACTAATTTAAGGATTTAAAGGAGATTAAAAGAGACCAAATCAAAGAAGCCCACATCTATAACGAATCAGGAAATATCCTCGTGGTTCTAGAAACTCCCACAGTACACCTGGGCAGAGACAAGCTGTCAGCGCATTCGCTGGTATAACTGCCAAGATTCTACCGCGAAAATACGGCTTTGGCCACATTTCCACGACAGTACTAGGGTCGTTGAAGCAGTGTTTGATCCTAAAGCTGCGATTGATAGCGTTGAGCTCCTGGTGCCTATATAAAGACCCCTAGGGCCTCTGTTGTAAAGGGGGATAGGATAGCCATAAATTTTTGAAGAAGGTTTAGGATTTCTTTAGGTTCCTCTTTAGTTTTCTCTTATAATTTTCTTTTCTCTTTTAAGGTTCAGAGAGAGAGAGAGTGAGTGAGTGAGAGTGAGGTCTCTGTAATTGAGAGTGACAATCAAATGCAAAACTCATGTTCTCCTTCCGTTAATTTCTTTCTCTTTTAATTCTTACTATTTACTTTCAAGCTTTTAATTTCTTGCATTTTAATCTACTATGTTTTCTTCTTTGCTTTACTTCTCCATGGATAACTAACTCTCTAACATGGCTAACTAACCTCTAATACTACTAACTGCTAACTCTTGGAAGATGCTAACTCATATGATTTATTAGATGTTTATAATTTCTAGTCTTGTGCCTAACAAGTCTCTCTAATTCCCAATGAAGATGAGTGTTATATTTGATCTTAATGAAGGTTTTGTGATTCCCTCCATATGATTCATGTGTGCCTCTTTTAGAGCCTTGTTTTCTTAACAATGGCCTTGATGGAACATGATGATGTGATTACTTTAGTATGCTAATAAATTAATGCACTAGCTTCTTATTTCATGCTAGCTAAACCATGGCTTTGATGATCTAATGAACTTAACATTCTTATTGTGCATATCTAAATTATGAATCTCAAATTCTTAAGTTCCATTCTTGTGAACCTATTGGGAGCCTATGATCCAAGAAGGCCACCTATCCAAGCTAAGAGAACACCTCAACAAATTAGGATAACTCTTTGACTTGATAAAGTAAGATGAACAATATGCCAATGAATCTACATGAGGCACAATTCTTCGAAGAGATTAGTAAGTTGGTAGTATAGAGTTGTTAGTTAGTCATGCCTTTCTTTCTATCTGATTAAAACTCTTCTAACTTCTAAAACTCTCTCTCTAATACAAAGTCCATTTTTCTCTTTTACTTTTTCAAAATTCACCGATTCATTCTACCTTCCTTGTTTTTATTCTTCTTTTCTTAATACAACAAGATCCATCATCTTCTTTTTTTTATTTTCTTTTCCAATTCTTGAACAAAGGAGAACTTTTCATTTTCTTTCCAAAAACAATAACAACAAGACTAAGAAAGCTTCCATCGCAAACCCTCACTGCGGATACGGCCCGTTATAACTTTTGCTACAAACGGTAGTTCGAAGGAGCATATTAACTCTACATATATACTAGAGCTTGAACATTGGTACAAAGATTTGCACGGTTTACTCTAAACTCTTGCTCCTTTTTTTCCTCGAACAGTACATAACCATTGCATATAGAATAGGACCAACTCTTTGGCTGATTTATCCGCTTTGAGTGAATCTTGTTTGATATATTCTGTGCACTTACACAAAATCAATTTTAAGGGCAAAACCCAAATAATCAAGATAAGGTGGGGATTTCATCACCCTTTCTCAGCCCAAAAATAATTTTTCAAGCATTCACAATCCCAAGCTTAATTTAAAAATTGATAGACGTTGGCCCCTCGGACATCTCAGACTTATTTAAGAGATTGACCTAAGGGAAAGTTGTTAGAATTTGACTCTTGTCAAATCGGTGTCCAAGATTGGAGATTGATAGGTGAAACCTTGAAGAACAGTGATTTGGCATAATTAGGCCCGTTGCTTCAGCACGGATATCTCCCACTGGTCTTGCCCCTACCTGGCCGATTAACTTGTGGTCAGATATCTACAAGGCACCCCGATGGACAATCTAACCAGTTAGGAGCCATCTAGGTCTAAATCAACCCAAGTATAGGCTTGTTTTTCTTTTTTTTCTTTTCTTTTTCTTTATTTGTTGTTTGTTTGTTTGTTTTTCCTTTTTGTAGATTGTGAAATAGATTTCAATAACAATTTTTTCAATCCTAATATGAATTCATATTGTACCCCTATCTCATTTGATTTGAATAACTCCAACCCGGCTATGTACAACATGAACCAACCATATAGGCCGGATTGGATTCATCCGACTCAATATGACCCATATCTCAAATTCTATGATCTAAATTTTTAAAATAATTTTCACTCTTCATAGAGCCAGTGGGGATTCACCGCCCTCGACTTAGATTATCAATCACATTGTCCACCATCTTCTTCCCCACATTTTGCTTCACATACTCTTTTTTTAGAACCACCAATTGTAGAAAAAAAGAGTTACAAAGGAGTTTGGAAGAAATGATAGAAGCTCAATAACAATTTGAAAACATGGTGGCCTCATCATATCCACAGAATTCGTATAGTTCTTTTCCAGAAACACTAAAGGAAAAATCATTATTGGAAAAGACTGTGAAATTAGTCCAGGAGTCCGAGCGACAAATTCAAAGCATGTTTGACTTCCACTGTCTACCAAATTTTCATATAACCCAAGAATCATGTCATTTTGAAAATCAAGATTCAATTTCATCATACCAATCTGAACTTGACCAAAATTAAATCCTTGACATTTAAGCAAGTTATTCATTTTCTGAAATTGAACTTAAAAATGAATGTGATCCTGCGCTTCAATTTAGTGATTCGAATCCAATCCTTAAATCAATATCAACTCCTGCAGTGTTACCTGAGCTAAGTAATATTCTTAAGCCAGTTTTCATTCCTATAATTCCTAAACTTGAATGAATAATTTAACCCATTCATATTCCTTCCGTGGACAAAAATCAAGATTCATTTTCATTCCATCCATTTGAACTTGTCCAATATTTCGAGAACCATTTTGATATTTTTGCAAGTTATACTTTTCCTGAAATTGAACTTGAGTATGAATGTGATCCCAATCCACAAGTTGATAATTTCATTTCATCTTTTGATTCAATAATGACTCCAGTATCTTTACCAGATTTTTTCCATATTCCAGAGTCAATATTGAATTTTGTACCTGTACACCATGAAATTGAATCACCAATATTTTACGATCACATTCCGTTAATGAGAAAAGTGTGAGAACATCAATTCTTTAATTTGGAACCAATTTTTGTACCTATTTTTACTTTTACTTTTGAATCTCGACTTGATTTAAGTTAAATTCCCGAGTCGGCATTTGTTCCTATTCTGTTTGAGCCAAATCAATCATCTTCCACAAACACACTTCATTATTGGACAAAGATATTGAACAAAATGACTCAAGAAATATTCTTAAAAATTGAAAATTGAATGGGGATAATTTTTTAAATAAAACCATACACTTCTACATTCTTTTACTGGGTCATATTAGAGAGGTCACTGGTGGGTTCCTACAAGATCCAAAATTTCTGAATTGGACCATATTTTGTGGATCAATCAGACCACCACCGGAATCACCACCATGAGGTAATTTTTTCCCCTCTCCATTTGTTTCATGCATATACACATTTATGATGTATTGCGGATAATGCATAAGATAAGTGTGGGGGAGAGTTTACTAACGTAAGTTGTTCTAAACTTTATTTCTTTTACACTTCTTTTTAAAAAATTTAGATTTTTCTTTTGTATAATAACCCTTTTCTTTTCTTTATACAAAACCTTTTTGAAATAAAAGAAATAGTATTGATTTACTTTTAAGAAAATTAAGATTATCTTAGGAATTAGGAAGACCTAAAATTATGAATTTTTAAACCGAGTCAAAATAATAGATCTTTTCTAAATTTTATGATATGGAGTAAGATTGAAAACATAATTTGATTTTGAATTTTATTGTCTTAGATATATGCACTTCATACTTACACAATTTTTTAGAATTGAAACAAAGACTAAAAATGCTATGAAAAATATTAAAAAAATGATGATAATAAAAATCACTTATTGAAACTGGGTAATTATGCCTCAGGAAGCATGATTATTCACGCCTAAAAAGATGAACAAAAACAAAATAATCCCCTTTAGTTTTGTGACCTTGTTTACTCGAGTCCTTCAGCCCGAGGGATATTTTCTCATATGGTGCCCTAAAATCATCTGGTTTGGGAGTCACCGGCTAAAGGCTCCCGGGTAAATAAGAAAGGCAGAGAAAACTAAGGGAAGAAAAAATAAATATATACAAATAAATGCAATGAAAGTTAGAGTCGATATCCAAAAAACCTTCACAGCTCACAAAGTATAAATTTTTCTAAGAGTTTTATGAAAGATCAAAGAGTCAATTCAATTTTAAATTCTTACATATAATTTATAATAAGATTTTGTATTTAGATTTAGTTTAAGAAAGAATAATTTCTGATTGACCTATGACCTTGGATCGCTTAAATTTTCTGCAAAAATATTTCATCACTTTTCTCTATTTCGAAACGCGTTTTCAAAATACTAACATTTGATTTCTTTCTTTAAGGATATTGTCGGTGTAATCTGTTGAAAACCCTCAAGAGATAAAACTCCTCCTCTCGGGAAAACTTAGAGGTCTAACGGCATGTTATACACGCTCAGTACAACCGCGTCACCTGCGAAAGTGGTGTAATAATCTTCTTAATTAGCTTTTTGTTTTGCTGGGGACAAGAAGAAGATAAGTGTAGGGTGTGATTGGTCTCTATATTTGCATATTTCATACCATATTTTCACACTTATTCTATTAAAATTCTGCTAAATAATGGCTTTCTTGTGTGTTCCTAGGTCCATGGTGTGGAATAAAGAAGATCAAAAATCCCATTTATTTGGTGATTTTTAGATCTTAATATAGTCTTTGACTTTGGAAGTTGAATATGTTGCTTCTGAAAGTAGAAAACAATGAACTAGTAGGTTGTACAAGTCCCATACCTCTAGTACCAGACCCACGCTCTGGCACTGCCCTTCTGGCCGCAGCATGGTCGCGTTTGCACGACTCCATACAGACTCCCTGGTGTCCTCTTTTGCCTATGAATACCCAGTGTTGAGCAGATTTCCAGGGAGGAGAGTTTTTAGGGTAGTTTCTTCTCCTTAGTGTAGTTTAGGTTAGTTGTTCTTCTTCTTCTTTTGCATTTTTCATTTCTTGTAGATCATGTAAAAGGAAACAATGTAGTATATAGGACGAAAGCAAGAGTGCTTATAATGAAGGGTGACACTCTATGAATTCTCTTTATCTCTATTTATTTTCTTCTCTCTAACTCCTTTTACATGTTTAGCTAATTTTCTTTTCATGGCAACTAACTACTAACCACTAACTATGCTAATTTCTTGCTTGATAATCCACTTGAATATAATAGCCTCTACTTGGCCGTGCTTTTGCAAGATGGCTCATGATAATGGATTCTAACACTCTAACATCTAACTCTCTAACAAGTTATCATTACTTTATTCTATGCTTGTTGTAGTTAGTTTTGATGGTTTAAGTGTAGCGTGTACTTGTTTGTTGAGTTTATATGTAAGTGTTCTTATAAGTCATCCTTTGTAAAGCTCTTTAACCAAGGACTAGTGATGGCCAATGATACATGTGAGGCAATTATCACTAAGAGGTTAGCATGTTAGTAGAGCCATTAGTAATTGGTAGCCATAATTTTCTTGTATCTCTTTTTATCTTTTCTTTTCACCTTGTTTAAAAAAATTCATAACAACTCTTGTATGTTTCCCACTTTTTTGTTTTCATCGTATTCTTTTCTTTCTTTGTTTTTTTTATTTTGATTCTTTAAAACATTGAAGAATACTTAACACACACGTGAATTGACCGATAAAGCTTTTATCGCTTTCCGTCCTTGTGGATTTAACTCGTTTAGCCACCATACTATAACGAAAGTATCAAGGAAGCCAAAGCACACACTTTTAGCTCGAGATTTCAAAACATACACTTTTCGTGCACGATTATCCTCCAATCATATATCTTTTAAAGATTTTAAAATTAGTCATATTTTCAATATTGGGTATTCAGTGGATTACAAGTATTTGATCTTAACCCCAACAACCTACTGGTTATAAGTCTCCCCTGAGCCATATTTCTGAGAGTCCCCACATTGAGTCCATTCTCAAATATTCATCCCAATACTGCAACAAATGTGATAAAATTTTAAATAATTAAATGATCTAGGGTATCCTAATGATACCTAATTGTTGAAAATGAATATTATCTATTAAGCGGTGAGTTGCAACAGGTAGACCTAGTTCTGTTGAAGCAATATTAGAGCTTTCTACACCAAACTCGGCGAAATCGAGTTCTCTTCCACCTAGAGAGAAAGATGAGGACATCCAAGTGGCGTTCGAGATGAGGACTAATACCCTGGCCTAGTTGACTAATATCAGGTCTGGCAGTTTTCTTTTCGGGATCTGTTTCCAAATTCGAATTGGATTTGGATTTTCTTTATTTTCAGGTGGTGATTATTCACATTGATGAAGTTTGTTTAGAACTAGCAAAGTTTTATGGTCAATAAATAACCCTTTGGGGTGGCCTTCAATGTAATCCAATGAATTTGTAATTTCTAATTGTGCAATTCATCTAGGTGAGAGATTCGTGAGAGAAGCTTAGCCGCAAGAGTTCACTGTTCTAGGCGGCTATCAACGGCTTGTAATCTTCTCAGCGTGTGGTGTAAGTAATTCTTGTTGTACTCTCCAAAGTTCTAATAAGGTTTCTCCCCTTTTCTCTTGGACATGCACACAATCTGTTTGACAGGTGAAACCACATTATATTGTGTGTTGGCTTTCTATCTACTTTGATTCTTATTCTCTTCTTCTCATGTCTTTAGTAGATCCTGTAGTTTATTTTCGCTGTGCTGCCCCAGTCGATCCGGTTGTGTGGGCATCTCCGAATTCACAATAATTGGTATTAGAGCATATAGATTGCTCCCAACAATTGGTATTAGAGCAAGGTCAACTTGAAGATGTCTTTGATCAAGTTCGATATTCAGAAGTTCGATGGTGTCATCAATTTCAACAGGTGACAGATTAGGATGACCGCCATCCTTACTAGAGCGGATTGAAGAAATCACTACTTGGGAGGGAGAGAAAGCCTCAAGATATAAACGAAGAAACTTGGCAAGAGTTGGATGAAAAAGTCTTGACGGCTATTCATATTTGCTTGGTGGACGAAGTGTTGGATGAGTTTTCTACAGAGAAAATAGCATCCTCATTGTGGGAGCGACTTCAGGGTCACTATCTGAAGAAGTCATTGGTGAATAGTTAATTCTGAAGCAGCATCTCTTTCTTCTCCGCATGCATGAAGGTATACCAATCAAGTCTAACATTACAGAATTTTTCTCTATTATCAAAAATTTAGATAAGATAGAGCTTAAGATAGAAGATGAGGACCAAACATTTCTATTACTATATTCTTTATCTTCTTCAAATAAGATCTTTAGGGAAGTTTTCATCTATGGAGGCAAGTCAACAATCAAGATTAATAAGGTCAAGGAGCATATGCTCAATAAGGACAAAATTGACACCAAGTTGATTGGTGAGTCTCATCATAATGATTCGGGTAAGCTCATTATTCAACGGGAAGAGTAATAATGAAAGTTCTACGGATAACTCAAAACATAAGAATTTAAAGTGCAACTATTTCCACAAGAAGGGGCACATTAGAGCTGATTGTTGGCTTCGAAAGAAAAAACAACCAGATGCTAAAATCACGAACTGATTGGAGAAGATAAAGAATAGTGAAATGTTCAATCTGTTATAGACAGATCTGTTGGTAACAAAGATAGATGAACTATTGACTCTGAATGTTCACAGCACATCAGTTCCAATAGGAAGATATTCTCTTCATACAATTCAGTTTAAGGGGAAAAAGTTTTCATAGAAAATTCTGCTACAAGTAAGGTGATTGGCGTAAGAACAATTCAGTTTCAGATTTATGATGGATGCATCACTACTCTTCAAGGCGTTTGTCATGTTCCCAATTAAAGGTATAATCTCATCTCTCTTGAGGCCTTACAAGGAAAAAAGTTCAGTTTCAATTCTGAAGATGATCTTATGGAAGTCTCCAAAGGGGTTTATATGAAGTTTCAGGCAGAACATGTCAGCAATATGTATATGTTGCGAAATTCAAAAGTTACAGTTGGTGGATTACAGTTGTCCTCGGCTTCGAAAATAGCAGTTGTGGAATAATCAAGACTACGATAGTTTTGAATTCAGTTGTTCAGTTGTACCCTAAAGAGAGATTGAGATTAGGCGCGCAACAAGGTAGTCCAGATTGTTACTCCTATGATGGAGCAAATTCTCATAAATTATGTATAGATCAAAGAGATTGTTGCGCGATAAAGTTCAGGTCGGGCCTGAACTTATTCGACCTAGTCAAATTATGAACCCCATAAGGGGGTTATGGAGAAGAGGGAGTGAGACGAAAATGAAGTCAAATTTTGTTCAGTTGTGTACGAATGCGAGCACATGGAGCATTGATTGGTTACTAATATTTCATATTTGTTGTCATGTTTCACATATTTGTGTTATAATAAACTCCATTTTTATTCTTACTTGTGTATAAATAATGTACAGGCCTTTACCAAGAAAGAAGGAAGAGAAAACAAGCCCCAAAGCCCACTGAAATTCAGATTAATTCAAAATAAGGATTAAGGCAAATGTTCAGCTAAAAATCAGAGCATGTCAGAGAAGATAATAGCAAATAGAAACCAGTTAAACTCGAATTTTTCTGGATACAATTTGTTAACCAAAGATCAACAAATGAATCATCAAAACCAGTAGATCAAACTGAAAATCTATTTGGATAAAAGAAAAAAAAGAGGCAATCCCCGGGTATCTCCCCCTAGATGTGGCCACTTGGGCACATCTAGGCCGTAGATCTGTGGCTTACTTGTTGAGATAAGGGGAATGTTTGCTCCCCCTATCTGCTCACTCCTCTCCTCTCTGATTTTTTCCTATAAATACCAAAAAAATTTGTGAAGAAAGGGATGAAGACTAGGATCTAAATTTATCATTTCTAAGACTAGGATTTATGTTAGATAGTTGTTATTCATTTGTAATTATATTTTTTTGTTTTAGTCAAGACCAGCCAGAAGTGTGAGAGAGAGAGAGTGATTATAATCTAAAGTTGAAGTGATATCATTAAAAATTCTTGACCTTCTTTCTTCTTCAAACTATCTGGTATGCTATATTTTTTTTATATGCTTTGTTTTACATTGATCATGAGTAGCTAAAGCGTCTTTTCTGCGCTCGCTAATCTATCTCTTCTACCCCTCTTCTCTTGATTGGTTTTCATGAAAGTAACCCACTTGAATCATTTGTATGCCTAAGTTAAGCTCTATTCTTGAAGGACACATGAGGATAGGTGTTAAACTTTAAACATATTTTAAAACCATAACTATTTCTAAATTGTTTTTATTCTATACTTGCTACATCGCTTGATGACTTAACATTCTATTTTTAAAACATTGTGCAAAGAAAAAGTTTTAAGTTTTAAAATAAAATCATCTAATTTGTTTTACTTGAGCATTCAAAGGAGATTTTGTGTTTTGCCTATGATCAAAGTGAGGTATTAGAACTTTCTTGAGAAAAGTAAGTAGTTAGTTGAAGATTAGTGAGCCCGGATCTTTTTCATTATTATAAACACAACCAATTCACTTTCAAAGTATTTTTTAAAAATCTTCTCCAAAACCTATTCTAAATATTTCATTTTTCTTTGAATCACTTCTTTACTCTCCATCTTCTTTTCTTCTAAAAAAACATTACACTGAAACTTGTTTTTCATAAAAAAATGAAAGTGATTGCATCGCATCTCTTCTCACTCGTTAGCCTTAAGCTACACGGTACTTTAATTTTGCCATCAATTTTTGGCGTCGTTGACGGAGAGGGAATGGTACTCTTTGTGTTTTGCCAAGTTTGGTGTTCTATTTCAAATCAGGTTGAGAATTCAAGCATTGCAGAAGAAGACTTGTGATCCTGTACCCTGCTCTAGAAAGTTGGGACAAGATTCCAAGAGTTTGCTGCGGAAACACATTTTTTTCCACACAAGCGCGGCAAGTTTATGGGACTACTAAAAACTCTTTTTTGCAAGATATATTGCTCTACAGAACAAGCTTTTTTAATTGCTAATTTTTTTATACTTGATTATTTCACAATCTTATTTTACTCCAACAGTATTCGGTTGATTGAAATTGCTTTAAAAAATATTTAGACTTGCATTCCTAGGCATTTATCTAATTACGTTTTCATATCAATTACTATTAAAGAAAGCTAGAGACAAGGTACGTTTGCATAGCATATAACTTGGAAACATTCTTGGGTGATTACTTAGTTTTGGTTGTTACTTTTCTATATCTTGCGCACTTGCACTAAATCATCTTAAGGGAAAAATCAAAGACAAGATAAGGTGGGGGAGTCATTATCCTTTCTTAGCCCACAAACTATCTCCAAGAACGCACAACCTAAGCCTAAATTAAAAACTGATAGACATTGGCCCTAGGGACATCTCGAACTCATTAGGAGGTTATTTTAAGGGGAAAGGTGTTAGAATCTGACTCCTGTCAAATCGGTGTCGAAGGACGGGGATTAAGAGGCGAAACCTTGAAAGCTAATGGTTTGGCTTAATTAGGCCCATCACTTTTTATGCGGATACCTCCCACCAGTCTTGCCCCGATCTGGCTGATTATTTCATGGTCAGATTCTGCATTATACCTCCTGTGGACAATCTAACCAGTTAGGAGTTATCTAGGTCTAGTCTCTTTTAAAATAGGCATGGTTGAATTTTTTTCTTTTTTCTTTTTGACTGATTGGTGAACTTGTTTATGGTAGCAATTGTGCATGCAAGGGTGGTCGAGAAACCTAAATTCATCTAGGTTGACTAAAAGCACTTTATCACCCAAATCAGAACCAAAAGCAGATCCGATTATGGCTCAACCTACATCATTATAGAAGAGGTTCTATCCTATAAGGACCTCCCTTCTATCTTGCATTCGGCTCCTGGAAGCCAGTGGCAATAGTTTTGAATTGAAACCATAATTCATCAACACCCTCCCCAAGTTTCATGATCTAGAGTCCAAGGATGCATACTTCTTCATTAGAGAATTTGAGGAAGTATGTGTCATGATGAGTATACACCACTTAAGAGATGATGCGGTTAGGTTAAGCTTCATCTCCTTCGCACTTAAAGACCTAGCTAAGAAATAGCTATGCAGCTTAGTGGTCAATTCCATCACTTCTCGGGATGATTTCGTCAAGGCCTTCTTGAAAAAACTCTATTCTATTCACAAGATTGCTCTCATTAGGAAGAATAACATGAAGTTCAAGTAAGAAACTAGTGAACCATTTTAGAGATACTTTGAATGTTTCAAAGACCTCCTTGCCCAATGTTCTCATCATGGCATAGAGAAGTGGAGACAGTGCAAAAAATTTTATGATGGTTTAGACTACCGAACAAGATCCTCTTAGAAACCATGTTCCAAGGGAACTCTTGCAAAAGGATGAAAACTAAGCGTGGGATTTATTTGAGGACTTGGCCGAAAAATCATCTAATGGGAACCAACTCCTAAAAAGTCTAGGAATACAAATCTTATCTCTTCAAAAGGAGGTCTCCATTCAATAAAATCATCAATAGCTGCCGAGGCTAAAATTTCTAGCCTAATGAGAAGATTGGAAGCTCTAAAAACTAAAGAGCCAATTCCAGTCAACCAAGTCCGCCCAAACCAATTTTCAACTCTAGGTTGTACTTATTATCAGGCCATGAATCATGTGTTTGAGGAGTGTTCAGTTTTCAATGCTCAACAAATATATCTCGAGCCCATGAATGCGGCCTTTTCAAAGGCCCCATAATAATCTTTATGCTCAAACGTACAATCCTGGCTGGAAAAAATACCTGAATTTCTCATGGAGCCAAACAATAATGACTACTTAAGGTCAAACTACTTTCAACATCCTAATCATAATCACAATTCTTCCAATTATCAACCCAACTTTCCAAATTACCACCACAATTCTTCCAATCATCAATCTAATTCTTTCAATTATCAACAAAACTTTTCTAACCAAGCTCCATAATCTTTCTTCCAAAGTCCTCCACTTGAGAAGAGAATGACTGACTTTAAGAAGACTATAGAAAGGTATATGAGAAATCAAGAGTCCATCATACAAACAATGCAGAACAACAACACACAAGCCATAATAAGGTTAGATGTTCAAATGAGTCAACTGGCTAATTCACAAAGTGAAAGGCCCAAGGGTACTTTGCCTAGTCAACCATTAACGAACCCAAGAAACTCTAACCAAGTTTATCTGGCTGAGGATTGACAGTTTAATTAATGTAATGTTGTTTTGAGGTCAGGCAAGAAAGTTGATAATCAAGTGTCAATACGATCCAATCCCATTCAGCATAACCACACGCAAGCATCCACCTCATCTAGTTTCAATCCATCCAAATCTGACGAGTCTGAAAATGACAAGTCGGCCAGTCAGGTGTACAAGCTTATAGTACCATTTTCAAATAGGCTGAAGAACAACAAGTAGAATGCGCACATGAATATGATAATTAGATATTTAATCAAGTGAAGATAAATGTACCACTTCTTAATGTCATCCAACAAGCCACATCTTATGCAAAAAAATTTAAAGACATGTGCACCAAGAAGAGAAAGACTAATGTACCCAAGAAATTCTTCTTAGCTACTAACATTAGTGAGCTACTGTCGGGTCTGATTCCTGTTAAGTACAAGGTTTGGGTTATCCCACCATTGCATGCACTATGCAACAAGCCGACATTAGTCATGCACTTCTTGACTTGGGGGCAAGTACCAACTTGTTGCCTTTCTCAGTTTATCAACAACTCGGGTTGCCATCCAATTGGCTGATCGGTCAGTGAAAGTTTTCAAGGGGAAATTAATGACATCCTAATTCGGGTCGGAGAATTTATCTACCTCGTTGATTTCATAGTTCTTGAGACACAACCCGTCTCCAATTCAAGGACTCAAACTCATGTTATCTTAGAACGCTCGTTCCTTACTACTGCCAATGCTATTATCAACTGTAGGAATGGATCCATGAGATTAACTTTTGAAGATATGACTAGAGAAGTCAATGTCTTCAACCTAGTAAACCAACCCGATGATGTTGAGGATCAAATATTTGAAGTCAACCTCATTGAAAACTTGATTTAGGCTTCATCTTTTTCTAGGAAAGTTGAAATTAAGATGGACTGGGTCATTCTATGTAAAGACTATATTTTCACATGGTGCTGTAAAGATCAGTGACATCAAAAATGGAAACGACTTTAAGGTAAATGGTCAATACCTTTAACCTTTCTTGGAATCGGTGTCAGTAAATAAAATGGCTGTGTGTCTATTCGACCAAGTGAATCAGTAACTTTACCTCTTTTACATTTCTTTTCATGCATCTATTCATTTCTTTCATACATTGGGGACAATGCATGAGATAGGTGTAGGGGAAGGTTCTAACATAACTAACATGACATATAAAAAAAATTGGAAAGAAAAACAATATTTTGACCTATTTTTTGTAAGAAATTAAGTCAATTTTAAAAAATAGGAGAATCATAATTAAGATTTCTTATACTTAGTCAAAATAAGATTTTTTGTTTGATTTCAAGAGTTGGAAAGAAAAATTAGAAAAGTAATGTGGTCTTAATTTTTACATTGATGAAATATGGACACTTTATATACTTGCATACTTAGGGTTCAAAAACAAAAATTCTTATGCCTTATAATATATATATATAATAAAAAAATCTAATTATTGATTAGCTAGGTGTTTTGACCTAAGCAAGCCTTGGTATTTATGCAAAAGGTGATTAGATAAATTTGAATATATATATAAGCTGGGTACTTGTGCCTCATAAGCATAAGTATTCACGCGTAAAAGTGGTACATCTTATAAATAAAAACTTTTAGTTTGTGGCCTTATTTGCTCGAGTCCTTAAGTCCTTGAGGTGTTTTCTCACCCGGTGCCCTAAGACCATTTGGTTTGGGAGTCATAGACTTAAGGCTTGTTCCAAGGCAGATTAAAAAGCCTAATAGAACTAAGAGATAATACCACTAAAAATATAAAAAATATAAGGGATAAGATTTTAAGTTGAAAAAAAATCTGAGTCAAAACTTCACGGTCACAAAGGTGCATATGACTTGGGGTAAAATAATAGATTATATGAGAAATATAATTTGACTCCTTACCTTAATTAAAAATAAGTTTTTAAATAGAGACTAAGTTTAGGAATAAAAATTTTAATTTTCCTATAACTTATAGATTACTTGAATTTTTACAACAATACTTCAAATATTCTCTCATCATTTTAGAATGTGATTTTAGAAGACTAACACTTTGTTTCTCATTTTAGATTTTATGGGTGTAATCTACTAAAACTCTCACGAGATAAAACTCATCCTCTATCGAATACATAGGGTTTAACAGCTTATTGCACATGCTAAATGTAATCATAATTCCTACGAAAATGGATAGCTAGTTTTGTTTTGCTCGAAGACAAGAAAAAGATAGGTATGGGGTGTGATCAGTCACTAATATTGCATATTTGATGTCATATTTCTCATATTTGTGTTATAATGAACTTAACTTTTATTCTTATTTTTGTATAAATAATGGGCAGGCCTTTACCAAAGGAGAAGGAAGAGAAAATAAGCCCAAAATCCCACTGAAATTCATATTAATTTAAAATCAAGAATTAGGGTAAATGTTCAACTAAAAATCAGAATATATCAGGGAAGATAATAAAAAATAGAAACCAGTTAAACTCAATTTTTTGTGGATACAATTGGTTAACCGAAGCTTAATAAAAGAATCATTAAAATCAGAAGATCAAACTGATAATCTATTTGGATAAAGGAAAAAGGAGGCAATCCCCGGGTACCTCCCCCCGGGATGTGGCCATTTGGCCACATCCAGGCCGCGGATCTATAGCCAAAGCCGCGGATTCGTGGCTTAGTTATTGAGATATGGGGAGCGTATGCTCCCCTATCTGCTCACTTCTTCCCCCTCTGGTTTTTCCCCATAAATACCAAGAAGGCGAAGACTAGGATCTAAATTTATCATTTCTAAGGCTAATATTTATGTTAGATAGTTGTTATTCATTTGTAATTTCATTTGTTTTTGTTCTAGTCTAGTTCACCAGAAGTGAGAGAGAGAAAGAGTGACTGTAATCTGAAATTGAAGTGACATCAACAAAGATTCTGGACCTTTCTTCTTCTCCAAACTGTCAGGTATGTTACATTTGTTTTATATGCTTTGTTTTACATTGATCATGAGTAGCTAAAGCGTCTTTTCTCGGCTCGCTAATATACCTCTTCTACCCCTCTTCTCTTGATTGGTTTTCATGAAAGCAACCCACTTGAATAATTGCTATGCCTAAGTCAAGCTCAATTCTTGAAGGTACATAAGGATAGGTGTTAAACTTTAAACATATGTTTCAAAGACATAACTATTTCTAAATCATTTTTATTCCATACTTGCTACTTCGCATCATGGTTTAACATTCTATTTTTAAAACATTGTGTAAAAAAAGTTTTAAGTTTTAAAACAAATCCATCCCATTTGTTTTACTTGAGTACTCAAAGGAGACTTTGTATTTTGCCTATGATCAAAGTGAGGAATTAAAATTTCTTGAGAAAAGTAAGTAGTTGAGTTGAAGATCAGTAAGCCCCGATCATTTTCATTATTATAAACACAACCAAATCGCTTTCAAAGTATTTTTAAAAATAATCTTCTCCAAAACTATTTCTAAATCTTCTATTTTTCTTTGGATCACTTCTTTACTCTCCATTTTCTTTTCTTCTAAAAAAACATAATACAGAAACTTAGTTTTCATAAAAACACTGAAACGCTTGCATCACATCTATTTTTGTGGACACAACCCATTAGCCCTAAGCTACATGATACTTTAAATTTGCAATCAAGCATGGTGGCTATTCTCGGACCGGAACGTATTCGAGTCAAGGGGAGATTGTTAGGATTTGTGACTGGAATAGTCATGAAGGTAGATGAAACTTCAGAGATCAAAGAATGAACGTGCACGAGGAGTTATGCACATTACCAGTCAACTAATATTAGGTATAATCGACTAATCACATGAATTAGTCGACTAATATATTGTATAGTCGACTTAGTTGACCAACAGAGAGTTGGGGTTCTCGAATTTTGTCACAGTAGTCAACTAGTATTTCGGCCTAGTCGACTAATACCCCAACCTAGTAGACTAATAGCAGGTCTAGCAGTTTTTTCTGGATCTGTTTCCATATTAGAGTTGGATTCACATTTTCTTTATTCTGAGGCGGTGATTGTTCGTATTGATGAAGTTTGTTTAGAACTAAGAGAGTTCTATGGTCTATAAATAACTCCTTGGGGGTGGCCTTCAATGTAATCTAATGAATTTATAATTCTTAAGGGTGTAATTCATCTAGGTGAGAGATTCATGAGAAAAGCTTAGCCATAAGGGTTCGCTGTTCTTAACAGCCATCAAGGGCTTGTAATCTTCTCAGCGTGAGGTGTAAATAATTCTTATTGTACTCCCTCAAAGTTTTAGTAAATTTTCTCCCCTTCTCCCGTGAACGTATACACGATCTATTTGATCGGTGGAACCACGTTATATTGTGTGCTGGCTTTCTGTCTACTTTGAAATATCTTTTTCTCTTTTTCTCATTTTTTTAGTAGATCTTGTGATTTGTTTTCACTGGGCCACCTCAGTCGATCCGGTCATGAGGGTGTCTCTGAATTCACAACAATTGGTACCAGAGTATACAAATTATTCCCAATAATTGGTATCAGAGCAAAATCAACATGAAGATGTCTACGATCAAGTTCGATATTCAGAAGTTCGAAGGTGTCATCAGTGCCAGCAAGTGACAGATTAGAATGAATGACATCCTTACTCAGAACGGGTTAAAGAAGCACTACGAGGGAGAGGAAGCCTCAAAATATGAAGGAAGAAACTTGGCGAGAGTTGGATGAGAAAGCATGGACGGCTATTTAGCTTTTCTTAGTGGACGAAGTGTTGGATGAGTTTTCTATAGAGAAACAGCATTCTCATTGTGGGATCGACTTCAGGATCACTTTCTGAAGAAGTCGTTAGTGAATCGGTTGATTCTAAAGTAGTATCTTTTTCTTCTCTGCATGCATGAAGATACACCTATCAAGTCTCACATTGCAGAATTTTCTTCTATTATCAATGATTTAGATAAGATAGAGGTTAAAATAGAAGATGACGATCAAGCACTTCTATTATTGTATTATTTGCCATATAGAGCTTTGGGAAAGCTATCATCTATGGAGGTAAGTCAACAATCAAAGTCAATGAGGTTAAGGAGTATCTGCTTAACAAGGACTAAATTGATACCCAATTTACGGATGAGTCTCATCATGATGATTCTGGGTAAGTTCAGTATTAAGGGAGAAGAGTAATAATGGAAGTTTCATGAATAACTCAAAATATAGAAATTTAACGTGCAACTATTTTCACAAGAAGCGGAACATTAGAGCTGATTGTTGGCTTCGAAAGAAGAAACAACCAGATGCTAATGTTATTGAACTAATTAGAGAAGATGAAGAACAGTGTAATGTTCTATCTGTTACAGAAAGATCAGTTGGTAACAAAGATAGATGGATTATTGACTCTGGATGTTCACAGCACATCAATTCTAATTGGAAGATATTCTCTTCATATGCTTTGATTTAAGGGGAAGAAATCTTCATGGAAAATTCTGCTACAAGTAAGGTGATTGGCGAAGGAACAATCCAGTTTCGGTCGCATGATGGATGCATCACTACTCTTTAACGCATTCGTCATGTTCCCAATTCAAGGTATAATCTTATCTCTCTTGGAGCCCTACAAGGGGAAGGGTTCAGTTTTAGTTCTGAAGGTGGTCTTATGGAAGTCTCTAAAGAGGCCCATGTGAAGTTTCAGACCAAACGTGTCGGCAATATGTATATGTTGCGAAATTTAGAAATTACAGTAGGTGGATTACAGTTATCCTCACCTTTGAAAGGGATAGTTATGGAACAATTAGAGACTACAATGGTTTCGAGCTCAAATGTTCAGTTTTACCCCGACAAGAGATTGAGACTAGGTGCACAACAAGATAGTCCAGTTCATTACTTCTATGGTGGAGCAAATTCTCATAAATCATGTGCAGATCAAAGAGATTGTTAGGTGATAAAGTTCAGGTCAGGCCTGAACTTATTCGACCTAATTAAGTTGTGAACCCCATGAGGGGTTTATAGAGAAGAGGGAGTGAGATAGAGATGAAGTCATTTTTGTTCAATTGTGCATGGATGCAGCACATGGAGCATGGTGGTTATTCTTGGACTTGGACATATTCGAGTAAAGGGGAAGATTGTTAAGATTTATGACTAGAATATGTCGTGAAGGTAGATGAAACTTTGAAGATCAAAAAATGGACGAGCAAAAGGAGTTGTGCACATTACCAGTCGACTGATATTGGTTATAGTGGACTAATCACATGATTAGTCGATTAATATATTGTATAGTCAACTAAGTTGACCAACAGAGAGTTGGGGTTCTCGAATTTCGTCAGAGTAGTTGACCAGTATTTGGGCGGTAGTTGACTAATACATAGTATTCAACTAGTACCCTAGCCTCATCGACTAGTGTCGGGTTTGACAGTTTCCTTTTCTGGATCTATTTTCAGAGTCAAGTTGGATTTGGGTTTCCTTTATTCTGAGGCAGTGATTGTTCGTATTGATGAAGTTTGTTTAGAACTAGGAGAGTTATATGATCTATATATAACCCATTGGTGTGGCTTTCAATGTAATTTAATGAATTTGCAATTCTAACGGTGTAATTCATCAAGGTGAGAGACTCGTGAGAGAAGCCTATCCACAAGGGTTCACTGTTCTTGATGGCCATAAAGGGCTTGTAATCTTCTCAGCGTAAGGTATAAGTAATTCTTATTTTACTCACACAAAGTTATATTAAAGTTTCTATCCCTTCTCCTGTGGACAAACACACAATCTTTTTGATCGGTGGAACCACGTTATTGTTGGCCCAAAGGTCATTAGCCCTAAGTTTTGATGATTACAAACCATATGTAGTTATGTATTAACAAAGTTGTTTAAATAAAGTTTCAGGTTAAAAATATAGTTTGATTGATGGCTCCTACACAAGACTCACATTTGGAAGCCGCGAGGATTTAGATCCCAGAGCCTAGCACACTAGAAGAGCTCCAGGATCAAACAAAGATTGAGAAGACTAATACAAGATTTGTATCTTTACATTTTTCATTTTTGGTTAGGATTTATAGCTATTTGTCAAAATCGAGATGATGGAGGTTGATAACCTTGGGATTGCCACACACACACACATTTGATATTGCTTCATGCTTTCAAACAAAATTTTATGACAAAATTTCTTATCAAGTTTTAGAAATATGAAGTTTGGAAAAATCAGTTTTTGGAAAAATAAGTTTTTGGAAAAACGGTTTTTAGATTAGAAAAAGAATTTTTATCAAAATATAAGTTCAAATTATTTTGGTGTTGATTTATGATCACACTATGATCTTTCCAAGCCCTAGAACTTGATTTTGTATCTACCCGTCTAAAGAAAATTTATCAAAAAATTTAACACTTCAAAAAGTTTTTCAAAACTGTAATTTGGCCTTGTCCGGTCGACCGCACGGTCGACCGCTGGCAAAGCAGAACTGCTCTGTCGGTCGACCGGGGCGGTCGACCGACATGCATCAATGTGTATTATGCACATCGGTCGACCGTTCCGGTCGACCGGCAGAAAGAGCAGAGCTCTCTGTTTGTTCCGATCGACCGGTCCGGTCGACCGACAGAGAGTGGTCACACTCTGTTTGGGATTTCGGTCGACCGCCCGATCGACCGCTTTCCCAACGGTCAGAAATCCGACCGTTGGCGGTCGACCGGCCCGGTCGATCGATAGCAGCCAGAGTATGCTGACAGATTCCAACGGCTATATTTTTGTTTGTCTTTTGTTAGGGCTTCTCCCAATGAATATTTTGGCTTGTTTAACCCTGTTTTCATCTCTTATAAATAGTGAGAGTGTTATACAACTAAAACAAAACATTTACAAGAGTAAAATCAAAATTTCTCAAAGTTTAGCCTTTTAGCAAAAGGAATTTTCTTGAGCTAAAATCTTCAATCCTTTGTGTTTTAGCTTGAAGCTTTCTTTTCCACTTCTCTACTTGTTTTAGCACCACACAATCCCTAAAGTTTCATCTCCTCATCTTGGTTATAGGATTGTGCATGTGAGCTTTGTTTGTGGTCAAGTGTTGATCACTGTTTCCTCATATTGAGAAGTTGTAAAGGTTGCGGCCTCAAGCGAGCTAGTGAGCTCTAAGTCGGTGTTGCGGCACCGTAAGAGAGGACAAGTGTGTCCGAAGAGTTCTAGTGAGAACTTGTATTGACGATCTGGTGGATCAAGCATAGTGAAAATCCTTCATCGTGTTGAAGGCGGGGATATAGAGCAGTGGCTCGAACCTCGAAACATATTCTCGTGTTTGTGATTGTCTACTTATCTCTAAACTTTCTCTCTCCTTTACTTGTACTATTATTTGTTTACTTCCTTGAAAGTTTTAATATTGCTGTTGTTTATTGTTAATTAGTTTTTAATCTGCATTATTTGCCACTTAGTATAGCCATCACCTATTCACCCCCCTCTGGGTGATTTCAATCGGTATCGGAGCCTAACCCTAGTATTTGGTTTAACCACCTTAGGGAGATCCTCATTATTGGCTATATCTATTTGTTGCAATTATAATTTGTTGTGCACTATACTTGTATTCATGGCATCAGTTGACTTTTCTAGCATCAAGTCCCCCCCAAATTTGATGGGTTGAACTTCCCCATTTGGAAGGTTATAATGAATCCTAAAATCCCTACGAGTTAGAGTTGCCAAGTCCATCACCAAAGAATTTATTGAACCTCTCACTGATGAGAGAACATGGTCCGAAGAAACCTCTAAGGACTATGAGGCCAATACTAGAGCCCAATATGCACTCACTCAGGCTTTAAATGAAGATGATCTTTCCCGCATCATAAATTGCAAATCTGCTTATGAAGTTTAGAATGTGCTTATTATTACTCATGAGGGGACGTCGCAAGTTAAGAGATCTAAAATTGACTTGCTCCGTTCTCAATACGAGAATTTCTATATGCTTGATAATGAAGGCATAGATGATATGCTCACTCGTTTCACTAAGATTACTAACGCCTTATCTTCTTTAGGTGACAACATCGACAATGACCAAAAGATCCGGAAGGTCATTAGAGCTCTTCCAAGTCTTGGGAAGTCAAGGCAATCACCCTCAAAGAGCTAAATGATAGGGAGGAGATGGACTTCTCCGGCTTCATCAGCAATCTCAAAACCCATGAGATGGAGATGAAGGTAAGAGAAGAAAGGGAGGCACCAAAGAAGAAAGCTCTTGCTTTCAAGGCGGCTCTATCCTCTTAGGATGAAGAGGATTCATCGGAAGACTACGATGAAGACTTTGCCATGCTCATAAGGAAGGTGGGCAAAATATTCTTTAAGAAAGGTAGACAAAGCAACTTCCGAAGAGGGAGACCTCAAAGAAGATTTGAAAAGAAGAGAGAGCAACTGGGTTCATGTTTTCATTGCAAGAAGACGGGACACCTAATTGCCGATTGCCCCTCTCTACAAGCTACTACCTCCAAGAACGGCAAAAGAAGAAGAAGGCAATGGTGGCCACGTGGGATGACTCGGAGTCAGAATCCGAAGAGGAGATCGACACCGCACACATGTGCTTCATGGCACATGGTAATGATGCTTCCAAGTTATGTCTAGAAAACTCTTTAAATGATGAAGACTTAACCATGGATGAACTTGCTCATTTTTTTGAAGAATTACAAAGTAGGTATGAAATATCACTTGCTCAAATAAAAATTGAAAAAGGAGAATGATTCCCTAAAGAATAAATTTGAGCTTGTTTTAAAAGAGAAAAATGAATTATCAGATTCTTTTGAGAAAATGAAAAAGGATTTTGAAAAATACAAAACCTCTTGTAAAGGAAAAAGCCCTATTTCTACTTGCAATAAAAATGAATTTTTAGAGATCCAAAAACGTATTGAAGTTTTGGATACAACTTTAAGAAATGTGCTTTTGACATGACTAAATTTGCATCTATGTTTCCTAAAGGAAAATCCCAAGGGAAACATACTCATCATCTTGCATGTAACACACACAAACATGCACACACACACAAGCATGCATTTATGTATGGTAAAATTTTTACATGTGCACATTGTGCCCGCAAAGTCCATTTAGCTAAATTTTGTTATGCTAAGCTAAACTTGTCAAATAAAAATGTTTGGGTTCGAGAAAACACTAACCCTATAGGACCCACAAAGATTTGGGTACCAAAAGACACGCCGAACTTAATTAATGCAGGTGCGTCGTCCTCCTCAAAGACTTAGGGGGAGATGGTGCCCGGGTGTGGATGCATCAAGGCTCAATGTATACATCGTCGCTTGCATCGCTATCAAAGAGGTACCCATTTTTGGAGATTACCCATGGTTTGGTAACTTCTCCACCTAATATTTCTTTTAATTTATATAGGATTTGCTAGTTGCATCTTTGTGATAATATGCCTACATGTGTAAACTTGCATATCCATATTTTTGTATCTTAACTATGATTGGATTGTGTATTCAATTTGTTTAGATTTCTATCACTTGCCATGTTTTTATTTATCCATAAATCAAGATTTTGTTAACTTAATGTTTTATATGAATACTGTCAAAATAAAATTTATTTAACCAAATTAAGCAAATAAATAGAGATGACAATTGCGCGCCTCAACTCTTATCTAGAGGAATTTCGAGAAGAAGTTCAGAACCCTTAACGGGGTATTTGACTTCAACATCTCATGTTTATCGCTTAATTAATAAATAAAAATATATTGTTAATAAAAATAAATAAAAATAAAAATAAAACCTGCTACTGAGTTTTTCATGCCAAATAAGATTTTCAATGTTATTTTTATATAATATATCCTTTGTTTTAAAAAGAAAATTTTTTTAAAACTCAACACAGCTTTTGATCTGGTTTCAGCTGTACCGGTGACCGGCCCAGTCGACCGATCTGGCCTGGCATAAGGCCCGGTCGACCAGCGCGGTCGACCGATCTAGCCTGGAACAAAAATGTGTTTTCTGCCCGTAGCCGGTCGACCGAAGCGGTCGACTGACTGAAACAAAGATTGCTCTCGGTTTCCATCGGTCGACCGGCCCAGTCGACCGGCAGTCGGGTAAACTGTTTTTTTTACCCGACTATATAATAACCCTAACCCAATTTTTTTCCTCATCTCTTCCTTCCACCGCCTCCAACTCCTTTCCTCCTCTCTTCTCTCAACCCTAAACCCATTTCAACCCATCTCTACCTCTCCCAACCTCAAATTTCCTCCACAAAAATTTGGGAAAAGTGGTTTCAGGCTCGAGATCTACCCTCTCTCTTCGGTATTTCTCTATATTTTCAAGGTATAATCTCATATTCTCTAAATCTCTTATTTTTCCTTGAAATTTCTAAGTTTTTTTGGTTAGATCTTGCTACATTTTGTGCCTATCTTGCTAATCCACCATTATGTCTAAAAGATCTAGTTCTGAAAAGAGGAAAACCCCCCAATCTTCATCCTCCCCTTGTGTGTCTCAAAATGCATCCTATAGGTATGCCATAATTGGTACTAAAAATGTGAATTCAGGTAGAACTGTGATGCTTAGTGATTTTGAGCACCTTAAGCTTGCATCTATCCTAGCATCTTGCTCCTTAGAAAATTACGTCACTATTAAAGAACCATTCTATTCTGCTTTGGTGCAATATTTCTATTCAAATCTCACATTTGAACAAAATTATATCAAATCCAGAGTCTTGGGCAAAGACATAGTTATCTCACTTCAACAATTTGTACGTCACCTACACCTCTCCTATGAGGGGTAGACATTTATAACGTCAATTTGCATGATTTTGAGTATCCTGACGGTGAGTCTGCCTACACCGCATCTACCCTGCTTCATGATGATGATAACCCTGGTTTAGTTAGGAACAAGGAGGTGAAGTACTATACTCTCACCGCCCAGGTCCTGGCCAAAATCGTGTTCTATAACCTCATGCCAAAATCAGGAGAATATAGTCACGCTAGGGGTTCTGCTCCTCTTGTCATCTATTGCCTTCTGAAAAGCATTAGAATTAACATACCTAAACTCATCATCAACTACATGACTTCTGATCATCTCTTTGTCCCAAACTGGCACTTGCCCTTTGGGATGCTCATCACCCGTCATTTGAAGCAGCTAAATTTTGATCTTTCCTCTGAACGGTCAATTGAACCGTCTGTAGACATCAACAGCACCCTCCTCAAGAGGATGCGTCCTAGGGAGCGTCATCCAGCTCCTCAGCCGCAGCCTTTCTCTCCTGCTATTCCTGGATCATCCTCTGGCTCTTTTGCTCCCTTCGACCCCTATC
The DNA here is from genome assembly GCA_038442645.1 of Agave tequilana. NCBI lineage: Eukaryota > Viridiplantae > Streptophyta > Magnoliopsida > Asparagales > Asparagaceae > Agave > Agave tequilana. Next base: position 11,853 of record JAVJIF010029649.1, on the reverse strand, counting down.
TAGCCTTATCTACTCAGCTTTGGGAGCACCACCAGCAGCTTTCTGCTGAGATGACCGAGCACCATCAGCAGATTTCAGCTGAGATGACCAAGCATCGCTAGCAGCTTTCCACTGAGATGACCGCACACTATCAGCGGCTGGAGCAGCGTTTGGACAATTATCTCAGCCATATCTGTGACTCCATTAGCTATATACATACCTGTCTTGGCGGCATCTATAACAGGCTTGATTGGCCGGCTCCTCTTCCTAGTGAACGTGCTCAGCCACTTCCTCCTTCTGCCCTCCGTTCGCCGCCTGGGCTTCTACTTCTTCTGCTCCTCCTCCTTCTGCTCCGCCACCTACTTCCCCGGAGGACCCTGATTTTGGGAGACATTGACCCCTTTTGATGATGTCAAAAAGGAGGAGAGATTTTTGGGAGTTATTTCTGGGTTATGTTATTTTGGACATGTGTTATGTGTTATGTTTTCTGGGTTATTTATCTATGCTGTATTTGGATATTAGTTTGCTTTCTGTATGGACATGTATGTGTTATGTTTCTAGTTTTGAGGTTGGCATGAACCTCCTATTTTGTATGGACACCTTTTTATTATGATATGGAGTTACTTTTGTTATCTCCATGTGGTATATAAATATAAATGGTTGGTTGTCTATTGCTTATTGTTCTATGTTTGTTCCAACCTTCAACCACTCACTTTAGAGGCTGGAGGTATTTATGGATGGATGGAGGTAACCATATATGCATACATGTTTATATTTCTGTATCTCTGGGTTGCATGGATGGTTGGCATATGTGTCTATTGTAATGTCATATATATGCCCTTGTTATGCATTTAGATTTTTTATCATATTCTTTTATATGTATATGTTAAGGGGGAGCTTCACTTGAAGTCTCCACCCAAAATATTTGTAATAACTCCATATGTTTTGTCATCATCAAAAAGGGGAGATTGTTCACCCAAATGCCATTAGCCCTAAGTTTTGATGATTACAAACCATATATAGTTAGGTATTAACAAAATTGTTTAAATAAAGTTTCAGGTTAAAAATATAGTTTGATTGACGGTTCGTACACAAGACTCATATTTGGAAGCCGCGAGGATTTAGATCCCAGAGCCTAACACACTAGAAGAGCTCCAGGATCAAACAAACTTTGAGAAGACTAATACAAGATTTGTAGCTTTACATTTTTCATTTTTAGTTAGGATTTATAGCTATTTGTCAAAACCGAGATGATAGAGGTTGATAACCTTGGGATTGCCACACACACACATTTGATATTGCTTCATGCTTTCAAACAAAATTCTATGACAAAATTTCTTATCAAGTTTCAGAAATACGAAGTTTGGAAAAATCGGTTTTTGAAAAAATAAGTTTTTGGAAAAACGATTTTTAAATTAGAAAAAGAATTTTTATCAAAATATAAGTTTAAATTATTTTGGTGTTAATCTATGATCACACTATGATCTTTCCAAGCCCTAGAACTTGATTTTGTATCTACCCGTCTAAAGAAAATTTATCAAAAAATGATAAAAATTTAACATTTCAAAAAGTTTTTCAAAACTATAATTTGGCCTTGTCCGGTCGACCGCAGGTCAACCGCTGGCAGAGCAGAACTGCTCTGTCGGTCGACCGGGGCAGTCGACCGACATGCACCAGTGTGCATTGTGCACATCGGTCGGCCATTCCGGTCGACCGGCAGAAAGAGCAGAGCTTTCTGTTTGTTTCGGTCAACCGGTCCGTCGACCGACAGAGAGTGGTCACTCTCTGTTTGGGACTTCGGTCGATCGCCCGGTCGACCGCTTTCCCAACGGTCGGAAATTCGACCGTTGGCAGTCGACCGGCCTGGTCGACCGACAGCAGCCAGAGTCTGCTGACAGATTCCAACAGCTATATTTTTATTTGTCTTTTGTTGGGGCTTCTCCCAACGAATATTTTGGCTTGTTTAACCCTGTTTTCATCTCCTATAAATAGTGAGAGTGTTATATAACTAAAACAAAACATTTACAAGAGTAAAATCAAAATTTCTCAAAGTTTAGCCTTTTAGCAAAAAGAATTTTCTTGAGCCAAAATCTTCAATCCTTTGTGTTTTAGCTTGAAGCTTTCTCTTTCACTTCTCTACTTGTTTTAGCACCACACAATCCCTAAAGTTTCATCTCCTCATCTTGGTTATAGGATTGTTCATGTGAGCTTTGTTTGTGGTCAAGTGTTGATCACCATTTCCTCATATTGAGAAGTTGTAGAGGTTGCAGCCTCAAGCGAGCTAGTGAGCTCTAAGTCGGTGTTGCGGCACCGTGAGAGAGGATAAGTGTATCCGAAGAGTTCTAGTGAGAACTTATATTGACGATCTGGTGGGATCAAGCATAGTGGAAATCCTTCATCATGTTGAAGGCGGGGACGTATAGCAGTGGCTCGAACCTCAAAACATATTCTCATGTTTGCGATTGTCCACTTATCTCTAAACTTTCTCTCTCTTTTACTTGCACTATTATTTATTTACTTCCTTGCAAGTTTTAATATTGTTGTTGTTTATTGTTAATTAATTTTTAATCCACATTATTTGCCACTTAGTATAGCCATCAGCTATTCACCCCCCTTTAGGTGATTTCAGTTATATTGTGTGTTAGCTTTTTATCTACTTTGAAATATCTTCTTCTTCTCTTCTTCTCGTTGCTTTAGTAGATCCTGTAGTATGCTTCTGTGGCACTGCCCAAGTCGAGCCGGTCGTGGGGTCATCTCCGAGTTCACAACAATTAGTATCAGTGTTGGCACAAAGGCCTATCACTCTAGTTTTGATGATGATTAACTCATGTAGTTCTAGTACTAATGATCTTTTATTTATTTAGTTTCAGATATTTAATCAAGATCTTAGTCGGTGTTTAGCTTCAACGAAAAAGATTCGAAGTCAAGTTTTGAAGCTAGCACGTGTTGATTCAAGAGTCGCGCTTCAAGATCGCATCAAGTACTCAAGAGGAGTCTAACTCATTGAATTAAGGTTTAGACTAAGTCAAGATGGAGAAGAAGTTTTTCAAGAGAAGATTTTCAAGACTTGTGTCATGTTTGTAAGTGTTAAGATTTTATTTTTAAATAAAATGTAAAGGATAGATTAGTTGTGGATTGCTCAAACTCATATACACACACGCGCAAAAATTTATATGTGTTTTCATAAAATACTTTTAGTTTTAGAAAATACCGTTTTGGTTTTGAGCTTTAAAGAAGATATCTTTATATTTCATGAATAGAGTTCATCAAAACAAGTATACATATTTTATATGTATATTGAATTTCATCTATATACATTGTTGGTTCAAATGTTTGAAAAACTTAGTTTGATGTTTTGAGTTCATGTTTTTTAAGTTTTATATTTATCAAAACTTTGCTTAGAGCTTAATTGTCAAAAATATAGATATTTTATTTTATATGTGTATTAGATCATATCCGTACAAACTATGCTTCAAATGAGTTTTAATATCTTATTTTTTATTTGAACAAGTTTTGAAAAAATCATTTTTCAAATTGAAGATTGATTTTGAAAATACGGTTTTCGGTTTAAAGCTAAAACTTTTTATCACAAAAATAGTTCAATATGTTTGTAATATGTGTTGATTTTTTATCACACATATTTGTAATTCAAAGTGCTTCAATGAACTTATTTTTTTGGACTTTATGTGATTTTATGGGATTTTATTGGATATTGAAAGACCAAGTTTTAATCCCTAATAATCCCTGACCTGGCCTTCTGGCGGTCGATCGACCGGTCGATAAAACCAGAAATCGATCGACCGAGCGGTTAACCGATGTGCACAGAAATGTGAGCAAGTCCTGGATTGAGGGTCGGTCGACTGAGCAATCGACCAATCCAGAGAGTTTACTATCTGAATCTGGCCCCAGTCGACTGAGCGATCGACCGGGCAAAGCGCTTTGCTCTCTGGTTCTTGCCTCGGTCGACCGACCGGTCGACCATAGGTCAAGGCCTAGGTGCGGTCGATTGCCCGGCCGACCGGCAACCCCAACGGCTGTAAATATGATCGTTGGCCAGTTGACTGGCAGGTCAACCGACAGGTCATTTGGCCTGGGGATTTGCCCCAACAGCTAGTTTTTGTAGCTCTACAAAAGGAGGCTGTTTTGGCTAGTTTTACATAAGATTTTGGAGAAGTTTTAGAGCTATTTTTTTCTCTATATCTTAAGGTTTTTCTCTACTTGTTTTTGGGCTAAAACTTTCATATCAAAAGGAGAGTTTTTAAGAATGTTTTCACAAAAGATTTCTTGAGTTTTCCACCACCTAATCTATCTTATTTTCTCACACAAACTTGAGCTTTCTATTGCTATATTTATCCTCTAGGGATCATTTGTTGTGAGAGTGTTTTTGTGATCAAAGTGTAGAGATCACCAAGTTTACATCTTTGTAATTGAGGGGGCGAACTTGTGGCTTCGCGGTGTGTAAAGTTTTTGAGGGATTATAGAGGTGCGACCTCGGTAAGCTAGTATGCTTGCATGTGTTGTTCTTGCGGAAACAAATGAGGGACTTGCGGGTCCAAGAGTGCTTGAGGGAGCTCATTGTAGGTGTTGCGATCTTGCGGGATCGATTTTAGTGAAAATCTTTCATAGTGTTAAAGACGGGGACGTAGAGCAAGTGTGCTCGAAGCTCGAAACAATTCTCCCATGTTTGCGATTACACATCTCTCTCTACTTGTGTTTATATATCTTGCATGCTTATATTGTTTATCTATTTATATGCTTGATATATTTATGCTTAATTGATATATGCTTAGGATTGTTTGCTACACTTGTAGTCAACAAAGAGAGAGATATAGTGGCACCTCAACTCTTAATCTAGACGAATCTTGAGGAGATAGTGCAGAGTGCTCCACCGAAAATTCAGCTACACTCTTGTGTTATACTTTGTGTATTTTCGTAATAGTTTTTGGTTTGCATAATTAGTTTTAATTCTGCATTGTCGTGCATTAGATTAGCGTGTCACCTATTTTCCCCTCTATGTGACTTACAATTGGTATCAGAGTTTAGTGCTTTTGATTTAGGTCTAACAACCTTGAGTTAAAGATCCTATTTTAACTAATCACAATATTTGCTCACACACACATAGATTTCATGACACCTCCTATGTTTGACATTCTTAACCTCCAAATTTGAAAAGTTAAGATGTCCATATACCTAAAAACCCTAGGTATTCATGTTTATTTTGCCACTCTTAAAAATTCTTATTGTTTAAATGGCGAACATGTTAAAGCTAACACAAAAATCATCCATGCTTTAAAATCTACCTTAAATAATGATATTTATTTTGGATTTCTAACTTTGATTCGGCTTTTGTAGTATGGAACGCCCTTATCTCCCTTGGTGAACAAAAGCAATACTACATAGAGAGCGACTTGGCTAATGGAAGTGCTACTTTCAACATGTGCTACATGGTCCAAGGGGATGACCCCCTTGCGATAAATTCCGAATCCAAGTTTGATGAAAATGTTGACATGCCATATGATAAACTTGCTATGTTTTGTCAACAACTTCTTGAAAAATATGATTTGTTGAAGAAAGAAGAAGATTCTTTTAAAATAAATTTGAAATTGTTTCAAAAGAAAATGAATTTTTGAAAAACCAAGTTATTTTGGTGGAAAAAAAAGAAAATTATTTTAAATGAAACTAAATCCCTGAAAAAGAAAATTGTTTTAATAGAAAAAATATTTCTAAAAAAAATTTTTTTGTTTCTCATGTTTTTTCTCCAAAATTGATAATGATATTTGCATTATGAAGAAGAACATTGATTGTTTGCCACTTTGAGCCAATGTGCATTTAACCGCTCTAAACCGGAATCTTTATTTCGCAAGAAACAAGTTCCACATATTCCTGCATATATTTCACGGCATACATCACATGTACACCATGATCACACCCACTCACATATGTATGCTAGAGTGTACAAATGTACACATTGTGGCCGTAAAGGCCATCTTGTAAAAATTTATTTTAATAAGATAAATACTTTAAAATTTGCAAATAAAAATGTTTGGTTTCCATTTTTTCTAACCCCATGGACCCAAAAAGATATGGGTGCCAAAATCTTCACCTTTTGGGTTTTATGTAAGGGTTTTTGTGAGAGGGTTGGTGCTTTGATGGTGGATGCATGAGCTAGATAGACATACCAAATTGATGCATCGCTATCAAAGATGTGTGGTGGGAGGACCAGCATGTTTTGGAGACCTAGAGATTGGTTAATTGGTTTTAGTAACTATCTCTAACTTTCATTTTTGTTTACATACTTTCATATAAATATTTTTGGCATGTCTTGAGTTTCAATGTTCATTATATTAAATGCAATGTTATTAGACATATGATATACATAAATAGTCTTTGAGATATACTCATGTTCATATGGATTCATATTTTGTGTTCTCACTATTATTTAACTACTATGTATATTCTAGTTCTAAAACACGTACATTTAGCCTAATGATCATGTTTGTTTTATGCTTCATGTAGTGATTACTTGTTTAAATGTAGTTTTCATTAAAACTTGTATTTATACTTATACAAGTAGTGAGTTACACTTGATTATTATGTGTTTGTGCTTCATTGCTCATTTGTACTCATTACATGTACATATATAACCTAGTTCTAATGATTCTTTCATTTACACTTGTTTTTCCTATTTTTGTATATCTTTAGTTTCAAGTATATGTTAATTTTGTTTAAAACTAATAGATATACATGTATATCCTTAAGTCACTTGTTTTCATGCAAAATTCTTTGATGGACTCGTTTGTGATTGGGATATGTATGTATACTTTTAGTTTCGATAAAACATACATATACCTTGAAGCTTGATTAATTTTGATAAAAAATAAATTTTATGATTTTCATATGCTTTGGTGTTTTGAGCTTTACCGTTTATTTTCATGAATATGCTATTCACATGATTTTTGCACACTCACATTTCTTATGTTTACTCATGATCTTATTTTCATGAGCTAAGTTTTGTGTCTTATAGATCTTGAGTGACAATTTTTGTGTATTTAGCATACTTCATGAGATATATGATTTTGTTTCATGTTTTGAAGGATTTTTAACTAGATTTTTAAAAATTATTTTAAACTAGTTTCTTGATTCTACAATCGGTAGAGTTTTCAACATATTAAATTATTTTCAAACTCTTATTTTTGAAAACCCCTACCAACCAAAGGGCGGTTGGATGGGCGACCATGCCTTGTATGCTCATATTGAAAATCTATTTAAACATGTGCGTGAAAGGGTGGTAGCTATGAGATATACATGATTTTATTGAAAATTCATTTTGTATACTCATATTTGTTTTCTTATATATGTATACTTCAAATTTCAAGTAGTATTTTCATACATACATATATATATAATTTGTTGTGCGAAGTTTAAAAATGTTAATTCCTTATAGTACAAATTTTTTCATGATAAGCTTGACATAGTTCTTAATGTCAATTATTTTTCAATTGGTATCATATACAAGCTTATGCACTATTTCAAAAAAAAAGAAAAAGTTCTTTAAAAACGTAAATAATTTCATAATATTTATGTTTTCCTACAAAGTGGTATTCATGTTGATGTTTACTTATAAAATAATGTCTATGTTTACCTACAATTGGTATTTCAACATTTATTTTGCCACCTACTAGTGGTATATCAAAATTTGTTTTGTCAAAAAATTTGTATTTAAAAGATTTTAAAAATTTGTTTGAAATATATCGCTTATATGCAAGGGGAGCTTAACATCTCCTCCATGTATAGATTCATGTTGAGTTTATTTTACATATAGTAGAGTTTGACCTCTCTTCTTTATGTGATACACGTGTATAAAGGGAGCTTAACATCTCCGCTTATGCATTGTATATTATATTTTATATGAGTTAGGGTTTAATCATCCCTTATCCATGTAATGCATGTATGCAGTGGGAGCTAACTTAACGACTCTCCTCTTCATGAATATATGTCGCATATACATTTTTCTTGTTTGTTTGTCTTCACCACTCTGTAGATGAGTTGACAAAAGAGGAAGAAGAATTTAGAAAGTTTATATATGCATGCTTATGATTTTTTTTGTTTATGCATATATATGTTTAGTTTAAATGTGCTTTTATTGAATATCTTCATTATTTTTGCTATGCATGAATTAAGGGGGAGCTTCTATGAAGTTTATCTTTAATCCATGCATATATAACTCCATAAGTTTTATCAACATCAAAAGGGGAGACTATTGGCCCAAAGGCCCATCACTGTAGTTTTGATGATGATTAACTCATGAAGTTATAGTACTAATGATCTCGTATTTATTTAGTTTTAGATATATAATCAAGATCTTAGTCGGTATTTTGCTTTAACGAAAAAGATTCAAAGTCAAATTTTTGAAGCTAGCACGTGTTGATTCCAGAGCTCACGCTTTAAGATCGTATCAAGTACTCAAGAGGAGTCTAGCTCGTTGAATCAAGGTTTAGACCAAATCAAGATAGAGAAGAAGTTTTTCAAGAGAAGATTTTCAAGACTCGTGTCATGTTTGAAGTGTTAAGATTTTATTTTTAGATAAAATGTAAAGGATAGATTAGTTGTGGATTGCTCAAGCTCATATATATACACACACAAAATTTATATGTGTTTTCATAAAATAGTTTTAGTTTTAGAAAATACCGTTTTGATTTTGAGCTTCAAAGAAGATATCTTTATGTTTCATGAATAGAGTTCATCAAAACAAGCTTAAATGTTTTATATGTATATCGAATTTCATCTATATACATTATTGGTTCAAATGTTTAGAAAAACTTAGTTTGATATTTCGAGTTCATGGTTTTTAAGTTTTGTATTTATCAAAACTTTATTTAGAGCTTAATTGTCAAAAACAAAGATATTTCATTTTATATGTGTATTAGATCATATCCATACACACTATGCTTCAAAGAGATTTAATATCTTGTTTTTGTATTTGAACAAGTTTTGAAAAAATCATTTTTCGAATTGAAGATTGATTTTGAAAAATACGGTTTCCAATTTAAAGCTAAAATTCTTTATCACAAAAATAATTCAATATGTTTGTAATATATGCTGATTTTTTATCACACATATTTGTAATTCAAAGTATTTCAATGAACTTATTTTTATGGATTTTATGTGATTTTATGAGATTTTATAGGATATTGAAAGACAAAGTTTTAATCCCTAAAAATCCCTGACCTGGCCTTCTGGCGGTCGACTGATCGGTCAACCGAGCCAGAAGTCGGTCGACCGAGCGGTCAACTGATGTGCACAGAAATGTACACAAGCCCTGGCTTGAGGGCCGGTCGACTGGCGGGTCTACCGATCCAGAGAGTTTACTGGATCTGGCCCCAATCGACCGAGCAGTCCACCAGCCAGAGAGCTTTGCTCTCTAGTTCTTACCTTAGTCGACCGACCGTCGACCTACAGTTCAAGACCTAGGTACAGTCGATCGCCCTGTCGACCGACAACCCCAACGGTCATAAATATAACCATTGGCCAGTCGACCGGTCGGTCGACCGATAGATCATCTGGCCTGAGGATTTGCCCCAACGTCTAATTTTTGTAGCTCAATAAAGGGGGTTATTTTGGCTAGTTTTACATAAGATTTTGAAAAAAATTTAGAGCTAGTTTTTCCTATCTCTCTTAGGGTTTTTCTCTACTTATTTTTGGGCTAAAACTTTCATATCAAAAGGAGAGTTTTTAAGAGTGTTTTCACAAAAGATTTCTTGAGTTTTCTACCACCTAATCTATCTTGTTTTCTCACACAAACTTGAGCTTTCCATTGCTATATTTATCCCCTAGGGATCATTTGCTGTGAGAATGTTTTTGGTGATCAAAGTGTAGAGATCACCAAGTTTACATCTTTGTAATTGAAGAGGCGAACTTGTGGGTTCGCAGTGTGTAGAGTTCTTGAGGGAACTCATTGTAGAGGTGCGACCTCAGTAAGCTAGTGTGCTTGCATATGTTATTCTTGTGGAAACAAATGAGGGACTTGCCGGTCCAATAGTTCTTGAGGGAGCTCGTGTAGGTGTTGCGGCACCGAGTGATCTTGCGGGATCGATTTTAGTGGAAATCCTTCATAGTGTGAAGGCGGGGACGTATAGCAACTATGCTCGAGCCTCGAAACAATTCTCCCTTGTTTGTGATTTCTTATCTCTCTATAACTTGTGTTTATATATCTTGCATGCTTATATTATTTATCTCTTTATAGCTTGATATATTTGTGCTTAATTGATATATGTTTGGGGTTGTTTGCTCACACTTGTATTCAACTAAGAGAGTCATAGTGGCACCTCAACTCTTAATTTAGAGGAATCCTGAGGAGATAGTCTGAAGTCCTTCACCGGGAATTCGGCTATACTCTTTTGTTATTCTTTGTGTATTTGTGTAATAATTTTTAGTTTGCATAATTAGTTTTAATTCCGTATTATTGTGCATTAGATTAGCTTGTCACCTATTTCCCCCTCTAGGTGACTTACGATCAGAGTATACAGATTGTTCCTAACAATTGGAATCATAGCAAAATAACTTGAAGATATCTGCGATCAAGTTCAATATTCAGAAGTTCAATGGTGTCATCAATTTAAATATGTGGCAGATTAGGATGAACACCATCCTTACCCAGAGCGGGTTGAAAGAAGCACTACTCGGAGGAGAGAACGCCTCAAGACATGAAGGAAAAAATTTGGAGGTAGTTGGATGAGAATGCCTTGACGGCTATTCAGCATTGCTTGGTGGATGAAGTATTGGATGAGTTTTCTACGAAAAAATAGCATCCTCATTGTGGGATCGTCTTCAGGACTACTATCTGAAGAAGTCATTGGTGAATCGATTGATTCTAAAATAGTGTCTCTTTCTTCTCTGCATGATGAAGACACACTTATCAAGTCTCACATTGCAGAATTTTTCTCTATTATCAATAATTTAGATTAGATAGATGTTAAAATAAAAGATGAGAATCAAGCACTTTTATCACTGTGTTCTTTACCTTCTTCATATAAGAGCTTTAGGGAAGCTATCATCTATGGAGGCAAGTAAACAATCATGGTTATGAGGTCAAGGAGCATTTGCTCAACAAGGACAAAATTGACACCCAATTGACGGGTCATGATGATTCCGGGTAAGTTCATTATTCAAAAGAGAAGAGTAATGATGGAAGTTTGATCGGGGGAAAATCGTGCACAAAAAGTGTATATGTTTTGAAATCAATAGTTAAAAGTGTGTGCTTTGGCTTCCTCGATACTTCCGTTATAGCATAGAGGCTAAACGGGTCGAATCCACAAGGACAGGAAGCGATAGAAACTTTATCAGAATGTTCACGTATGTGTTAAAGTTTCTTCAATATTTTAAAGAATCAATAGAAAAGAAAACAAAGAATGAAAAGAGAAGAGTACGGTGAAACACGAAGAAGTAGGAAACATAGAAGATGGTAATTTGTGATTGTTGTTTGTATATGTAAAACAAAGTAAAAAGAGAAAGAAAACCCATGGCTACTAACTACTAATGGCTCCACTAACTATGCTAACCTCTTATGATAGTTGACTCACATGTATCCTTAGCCATCACTAGTCCTTGGTTCAAGAACGTTTCAAGGCATAACCCATAAGATAACTCATCACATCTAAACTCAACAAACATGTACAAGCTATACTTAAACCATCAAAACTAAATAAGAGTAAGCATGGAATAAAGTAATGTTAGCTTGTTAGAGAGTTAGGATGTTAGAGTGTTAGAATCCATCATCATGAGCCATCAATGGTTCTTGCAAGAGCAAGGCCAAGTAGAGCATATTAGATTCATGGTGAATTATCAAGTAAGAAGTTAGCAAGTTAGTGGTTAGTA